>JAYJMH010004419.1:0-27204 GCA_036873815.1 Phacellophora camtschatica | reverse complement strand
TTTTATTACGTGTTTGTTCGTGAGAACATGTCTGAAGTGACAGCAAAAACAACAAAGGTCTTATGGAATGAAACTAAACGTTCCGCATCCTACATAAAGCCACTGGAAAATTCACACGCTCCTCCACAGCGTCTTTTTTAAATTTCTATCAAGGGTAAAATCTAACGGAGGTAAAATAAAATTTCAAAAAAATTGAAAAATTCCTCCTTCGCAGGTGGGGGAAAAAATCCTTCGCAGGAAGAAAGACGCTAAAACTCGTATGTGGCTCAAATTAAAGCCTCCATTATGAACGGTGAAATGAGCAGTTTAGGACACGATGGACGGGGAAACATGAACACACTGTACTGCGGAGTACTGCTGCCAATAACTATTCCGCTGCGGAGAAGCGTAAAAAAGACAGGCAATCATATCGCCCGATTCATCACAATCTCCGCGCCGCATTCAAATTCAAAGCGCGCTGCGCAAACACATTGCATGCGCATTGACTGGACAGAACAATGCGATGTATGAGAAACGACAGGTGGTTCAGACGCAGGGGAGGCTTAACATGCATGGTATGACACCGCCGGACCATCAACGTGGATCCAAAGAAGTAAGGATCGATGAAAGAAAATTCATAGACACCAGAGTATAATTGAGAAGATCCATGAGGGGGGAGGGGAGAGGGGGGGAGCTACCAGCCCAGGAAAATCTATAGGCCACTGAGGTTTATGGAAAAGATCTATCAGCTCTTTGAGGGTGTGCTGTCAATAGAATAGAGTTGCATAGAGAAATTCCATTACCTATCGAGGGCCATCAGCATAGAAAAATCGAAAGACTAACTAGAGTACAGGGTTTTACCGAAAAACTTCACGAAGGTGGGCTGCAGGGCTTTGTTAAGGGTGACAGGAAATCATACGTGCCTCAAAAAAAATTTTGCTTGTTGCATGGAAAATCCATTATCATTGTAGCCGGACTCTTTTCCAAAGTTTACTGGGTTTGCAGTTCCACTATTCGTACATTCGTGGTCTGATAATTTCACGCTCGAAGAAAAAGGCAAACAAGAGACAGTCCAGCAAATTGAACAAGAAAGTGCAGACGAAAATATGAAAGCAAAGTAAATATTTACAAACAATGGCTATGAAAGAACAATACGAATCGTGCGATAAAACAATAGTAATTCTTAGATTAATAAAAGAATAATTTGTCAACATTGTTTGCATTAACGTTTCAACAGGGGGTGTCTTTGAAAAGAAAAACACCATTTTGAGATGCAGGAAAACAGACACTGAGTAGGTAGCTGCGTGGGAGCAAAAAAAGGAATAATGTCAGAAAAAATTTTATTACGTGTTTGTTCGTGAGAACATGTCTGAAGTGACAGCAAAAACAACAAAGGTCTTATGGAATGAAACTAAGCGTTCCGCATCCTACATAAAGCCACTGGAAAATTCACACGCTCCTCCACAGCGTCTTTTTAAAATTTCTATCAAGGGTAAAATCTAACGGGGGTAAAATAAAATTTCAAAAAAATTGAAAAATTCCTCCTTAGCAGGTGGGGGAAAAAATCCTTCGCAGGTAGGGGAAAAAATCCTTCGCAGGTGGGGGAAAAATCCTTCGCAGGAAGAAAGACGCTGCGGAGGAGCATGGGAAAATTCATGTCTTTCAGAATAGTTTTACGAAATGATGTATAATGGTAGATACTTGATCGCAGAAAAGTACAAACACAATCTCCTCGTATATCACAAATAACATTTGTACGCTTCATTCTTAAAATTTCACTGAAAATGAGTGTTTTCAGAACAAATGTCATACATCTAGGGACGGTGTTTTTCTTGTCTCCACTACGATCTATCAAACTTGTAACTGTGTTAAATCACGACCACAAGGGTAGCAGCAGACAAGAGGCTAAACAGGGGAATAGTGACTTTTTGGTAGTACTTTAGTTGCAACCTCGCACCCAGGGCTATTTCAGTTATGCGTTTTCATTGGCTTATGAGAAACAATAAGCATGGAAATACATGTAAATCAACATTCGAGTGAATCTCGAGAGATTCCAAATTCGAATATGAAAAACGATTAGGCAGTGGAAAATTCGAAAAATGAATTTTTTTTATGCGGCATAAATTTACGAGTTCGCATAAATTTACGCAAAGCTTACAGGTAGGTGCCAGAGGAATTTCTTCCAGGAAATAGCTCTGGGTATGAGGTTGATTGGTTGAGTATGAGGTTGGTTGATTTTAGTTTAAAACCTTAAAAAACATTTGGGGTGGTGTAGTCTAATGATCGAAGGGTGCAAGATCACGTACCGCGTGAATAAAAATGTCGAATTTTATGTCTCGCGCAGTTTCGCGTTCAGAGAATATAGCTGTTTTTACACTTCAGCGAAAAGTGTTCAATTCGAGTTTCACGGACTAACATTGCCAAGCGTTTCCACGTTTTATGGACGAAAATTAGAGCTAATCGCGTCTCACGGAAAAAACAGTTTACCACCCGCAGTATCGAGGTTTGAGTTATCGTATTTAACGTGCCTAGCCCGTGAAAGTCTCGAGATGACTTGTTTCCAGCAGAGGACACGGGTCATACAGTTTCAGGCACATACACTTGCTATTCTTGCAAGGTATGGGTTTCTGCATTCGGCGCAGGGGGGCCATCAGGGCGACCCCTGTCCTTCCTCTCAATGTGACCACACCTCGTAATTCCTTTTGCCTTTGCCTGGAATTACAGAGAGTTAGCAGCTCTCCTCACACTTTCGCAGCAAGTATGACCTTGGTGGGATTCGAACCCACAACCTTGCGATCATGAGTCCGGCGCATTAACTACTAGGCTATGCTTGCCATACCACTTGCCATAGTCATGTATAGACCTGAGTCTATATAACCGCTCAGTTGCTCAGTATTTTGATAGATGTAGAATAGTCTTGGTAAATGCTCAATGGAATTAAGTTGAGATCTGAGAAGTAAGTTGAGTAGCAGTAGAGGACAGGCAGAGTTTTTGTATATACCAACATGGAATAATTTAGTATTTCATATTCAGCAGTCTGTCTGTTTACATCTCGAAGATAGCCAATCAAATTGCAGTGTTCACCAGTCGGTCTGTTTACATTTCGAAGATAGCCAATCCATTTGCAGTATTCACCAGTTGGTCTGTTTACATTTTGAAGATAGAAATCAATTTGCAGTGTTCACAAGTCGGCCTGTTTACATTTCGAACATAGCCAATCCATTTGCAGTATTAACCAATTGGTCTGTTTACATTTTGAAGATAGCCAATCAATTTGTTATATTCACCAGTGGGTCTGTTTACATTTCGAAGATAGCCAATCAATTTGCAGTAAATATTTGGCTAATCTCTAATTAACGATCCCAGCGATTAATTAAATATTATCTATGTTCTAGAAATCCAGTATGAGATACATAGAGATTTTTGGGTTGTATAAAATATAATTGATTCGTCGCTTGCATTATTTTATGATTTCATTTCAGATAGAAGGAATTCAAATGCTACGAAGGTGGGGTCAAGGACATGAGAAAAAATCAAGGTATGTGTGATGAATTTTGTTATATGTTTACTGATTTACGATGCTATATTGGCATGTTTCAGAACTTTTATAAGGCGCAATGGCTGGAATGATTTCTTGCGAAAGAGGTATTTAAGTCATGAGAATGAGAGCAGTGTCAATGCAATGAGTTTACGGGCATTTTTAATCCTCAACGTTGAAATTTTTGGTTTTTTATTTTCTAGCGAATATTATATTTTAAGATGCTGAATTTGTTATTTGATTGCTGTTTTGAAATTTTCAAGCATTGGTGAAACAAGCACATATACGTTTTTAGAAACTCTATTTCATTATATTGCATTCAGACCTTCAAATCATCTAAAAACCGTATCTTTATTCAACGCTGAAATTCTCAAGCAATATATTTTTTAGCAAACTTGCTTGTATGCTTTTATGGAAACTCTGTTTGCATCACATTGTATTCCGACCATCAAATCATCTGAAAAATTTATTCACTGTTTTCTCTGTGGTCTTTAGCGAAGCAAAGGCAACTTCTCTGGTGGCGGGCAAAGAAATAATGACGAACATTTTTGTCTTCAGATGCATCAAGGCGGACTGCCATGAGAAGCAATCGGCAGTGAAACAAGCAGCAAGCCTTTCATGTAAGTCAGTTTCTATTGTGGCAAACCATTAAAAAACTCCAACTCATTTGTAAACGATATCTTTGTTCAAGGTTGAATCAACAGAGACAAATTTTGTAACAATAGTGAAATTGACACAAAGTTCAAAGCGATTACTTGTCAAAAACAAAGCAAACCTCTCAACTTGAAAATGTCAACATTTCCTGCGCAACTCTGCATGACTTCGCTTGTTTACATTTTCTAGTTGAGAGGGTTTCTTATTGATTTCAACGGATAATTCTTTTGAAATTGTTGTGTCAATTTCACTGTTGTTACAAAATTTTCATCTGTTTGCTGAATCTGCATAATCTGATATTTGTACCGTTAACTCGTTTGAAGCCAGTCTTTTTATTCTATGATAAAAGTATTTGGAGCAAGCGACAGCTTGAAACTTCCTCATATACCGTATGTACCAAAAAAGGCTACACGTTTGCAAAGCTACTGTAGAGGATATCAACATAAAACTTCCTGTAAGATTCGTGTAGCAGCAATTAAGTATAAATAATTATGCAGAAATAGAATGATACATTTGCTACCGGGTGTCCCAAAAAGGCTACACGTTTCCAAAACTGCTGCGGAGGAGCTTAAGTTCTGATTTTGTTCTGATTTCTGTTTCTACTTGAGTGTCAGAGAAGAGGTTTCAACTTGAAGTTTGACACCTTGTTTGGCAAAATTGACTCAATAATCGCTAAGTTACGCCAAATGAAAGTGTTAATTTTGCGTTCCGAGAAACCAGAGGTTTTGATAATGATTTTAAACGTCAATAATCATGTGACTAGATGAATTTCTTGATGTATTTTGCAAACTTCCAGCTGACTTTATCTAAGGTAAACAGTATTATGTCAAATTCTGAATCAACCATCACAAAAGAATTTATATTTACTCAATAATCAAAATATTCAACATAACTGATTCGTTATTTTCTAATTCATTAATAATACCGAGACTATTTGTTATCGCTAATTTTGAGTCTTCTTCGATCGGCTTCAAATTCATCACCTTTTCATGAGGGTTAGGGAGGGATTCTGTTCAACAAACGGACTATCGACGTGTGTCCTTTGGGTCTGTTTTCCATAATTTTATACTAACTTCTTGCACGCGGTCCAAACGCTCTGTTTACACCTTACTCGCGTCCCTTGCGCATTAAATTAAGACCCTATTCACTTTTCCCTCTTGATACTAAATAAATTCAGGAGTCATGTCATAAGTTTTAATAAGATTTCCTCCTTGACCAAGTCAGAGAATGAGCTTTTTCTCTAATTTTCTTAGTGTCATTACCTTCAACCTGTAATTACATTTCACCGTGTCGTTGTGTGTTGCCCTTCATTTGTCAATACTGTTCAAATGTTAATTTCAAAGCTCCTTTGTCATGAAAAACCAATTTGCAGCAGTACAATGGAAAGGCGAACTTCTGGTTCCGAAGAAGCCCTAAAGTTTGGTTATTATTGGGCATAACTCAGCAGTAATGCAGTTGATTTTGCCAACTAAGGTATCAAACTTTAAGTTGCAGTCTCGTTTATTAAATGCAATCAGAAAAAATGCAATGTTAAAAGGTAAAGCTCCTCCTCAATAGCCTTGCAAACGTGTAGCCTTTTTTCTGGGACACCTGGTATATGCCATGAAATAATTAACACCGAAGAATGGCACGGCATGAAACGTCTGTTGTAATTATTTCTTGGCACATAGCAAATTAATCATTCTATTGTAGAGGAGGTTTAGATTCAATAGTTCCGTTTCTGATTGCATTCAACAGAAGAAACTTCAACTTAAATTTTGATACTTTGGTTGGCAAAATCAACTGAAGAATCGACGAGAGTTATGCCTGATGATAACTAAACTTTAAGCTTTAAACTAGATGTTCTTTTTTCTAATGCACTACTGGAAAGGTTGAAAGCACACCGTTTAGAAACAACATCATCCTGACCATTAATTGATCCGAAAATCGTATCTTTAACTGACTTTGAAACAACATAATTTAGTCTTCTATCTTTGTTTTAACATTATTTTAAAAATTATGACTTTATTTAACGTTGAAGCAACGCCATTTAATCTCCCAACTTTCTAAAATTTTGAAACTACATTATTTAGTATTCCCAACCTAAACTGATCTGAAAATCGTATACAATTGAACCCCGATATCTTAAACTCTCTAGGGAAACGAAAATTTGTTTGAGATAGCGAGTATTTGAGATAACCGAAGATAGATCAAAGCTGGAAGCTTTCAAGGGATATACAAAACAGAGATGAATCAGACAAATTCAATACCATTGAGTAATATTCTTGTTGATAAAATTTCACGACGTTTCGGGTCTATGCCAGTTATCAAGTAAATTGATGAAAGAATAAAATATACAAAATATAGGAAAGATTTACAAGACAGTTTTAGTATTTTAGGCAATCATCCGGGTGTTTTAGTATTTTAGACATTTAGTATCCCATCTTTATCCAGCGTTGAAACTACATCATCTAGTATCCCGACTTTTAACTGATCTGAAAATCATATTTTTAAGCGACGTTGAAACGACATCATTTACTTTTCCGTTTTTTTTTTCGAAGTTGAAAGTACATAATTTAGAAGCAACATCATCCCGGCCCAAAACTGATCTGAAAAATTTAATCAACGTGGAAACTACATCATTATGCCTGCCGGCCGAGCCATTTGCGCTGACGCACTGTCATGAATATTCGCGATGATGTTGACTGAGATAATGTGGCGGTGCGTGCGTGCACCGTCGTAAATCAGGTGTTTGCTGTCCACGATGAGAAAAACAAATTCTCGATGGCAGGTGGAATCTATCGAAGCAACGCAGCAATTTCGTTCGCTGCTCGAAGTGTAAAACATTGGTACGAGAATTGTTGTGTTTTGTGGAAAAGTGCTTATGATTGTTGCTAAACAAAATTGGAGATACATTCGGACAAAGCATCGCGTTGTTGAAAAGTTTCTACATATGTTTGTAGGTTGAGGGTGGAATATGATTTGGCAGGTGATTCTATTCCTTGGGGAATTGATTTAACTAGCTCAACCGATGTTGTGAATGCGTGAAGTTTGTGGGCTGAAATTTGGGATAAACTGATCTTCTAGATCTTCGAGGTATGTTTTTTTTGCATTTTTTCCCTCTTTCATTATTTTGCTGTCGTTTTTGCTGTCTTTTTCCGGGCCCTTTTCTCTGTTTTCTCGACAATTCTCTTTTGGATTCGAGATCAAAGCCGACACAAATGGTTTGTCTGGTCATAAAGATATCTAAGTGCGGCACATCTTTGGTTACATTTTTCGTATTCCATATCATCAGTTTATAGGTTTAAGATTCAAGATGTTTTGTTTTATGAGCAAATGTTTCGTAATTGGCGTTATTGAACTCAAATGATTTTATGTTTTTATTATGCTTGTTTTTGCTAAGCATTAATAAATTTAATGGCATTGCTTCATCATTGCACTTTTTTGATTCTGCACCACTCATTTTGCAGTATTGCAGTTACTTTTTATTGGATGGATATCTATCTTTTTCGTGGTGTATCAGCAGTGCTATTTAACTTCATCATCCAAAATTAGCTGTAATTTCTTAAAAACAAACATTGCATTTTATATCAAAGGGGATTTTGCTTTTTATGCGATAGCCAAACTAATTTGCTAAACGTTTACTGGAAATAGTTTCAGGTCATGCACACAATTTATTCCTCAACAAAGTGATTTTTAGCAAGGTTTTTGTCAACCTTTCAGATTAATGATAATTTTAGAAATTCGGAGATGTTCTTTTATAAATCGTTTTGTAGAAATGTAAATTAAGGATGTTTTTGAGAAGATCGGGGTATCAAGTTTGTAAAAAGCAGTCCAGATATAAGAAACAAATCCAGGCTAAAACTAGCCTGCGCCGCAAACCCAATCTTTGGCTTGGCTGATATCGAAGCTAGCTGTTTTCACAATTTTTGTTTGTTAATCCCATTATAAACATTTACTTTCAAAGATAACATTATTGCAGTAAACTTTGGTGTCTGTTGCAGCTATTTTGTCTTTTAAAATAATTTAAAGTAGGATATTGCGTGAGCACATTGCTTTGCAAATTGATTCTAACTGAATGGGAACTGAATCAATCAAGTAGATGTTTATTTTGGTCTTTCAATGTGTGTCTTTTGCTTTCTCCTAGTTTTACTTTCAATTACTACATTTGTACAAGAATTGAGGAGAAATTTTGAGCTGAATTTTCAAAATACCTTTTCTATGTTTGATAATAATTATCTGCACATTGAGAAGAATATTATTTTCCACAAAATTTCGGGCTTAATCTGTCCGCTCAATATAAGGTTTTATTGCCGCGAAGTGGTGTACTATCTCCAACCAATCTCACAATTTTTATGTTGCAGAGCGTTACGTCATATGTAGTTTTTAGATCAAGGATTTCACATTGTCGATTTGGTACATGGGAGCATCTGCACATTGAGAAGAGTATTATTTTCCACAAAGTTTCGGGCTTAATCTGTCCGTTCAATATAAGGTTTTATTGCCGCGAAGCTGTGTGCTATTTCCAACCAATCTCATAATTTTCATGTTTCAGAGCGTTACGTAATATGTAGTTTTTAGATCAAGAATTTCACATTGTCGATTTGGTACGTGGGAGCATCTGCACATTGAGAAGAATATTATTTTCCAAAAAGTTTCGGGCTTAATCTGTCCGTTCAATATAAGGTTTTATTGCCGCGAAGCGTTGTGCTATTTCCAACCAATCTCACAATTTTCATGTTGCAGAGCGTTACGTCATATGTAGTTTTTAGATCAAGGATTTCACAATGTCGATTTGGTACGTGGGAGCATCTGCTCATTGAGAATAGTATTATTTTCCACAAAGTTTCGGGCTTAATCTGTCCGCTCAATGTACGATTTGATTGTATATGATTGAAAGTGAAAAATCCAGTCGTTCGGGCGGGCCTTTATTCATATTAGTTCTTCTATTGTCATGCCGGAATATAACTTTAAAAAAAGTTTTAATCATACATATGACAACAAACCTGAACTTGGATACGCCAGTGTTTCACAAACCTGTTATACCGTCGTCTAAGTTTTTATTCCTAACACTTATTGTGTTTTAATTATGATTATATAATTTTGATTTAATCATGCTCTTTTAAATAATATATAATTATGATTATATTTTGACTATAAAAGGTGAAATTAGCACGACACTATTAAATAATATTATTATATTATTGCATTAATAAATTATAATATTGAACACAAAATTATTTTTGCTGCCGAAGCCCTGCGAGATCTCAGAAAACTAGATTTTTCGTTAATTTTCTTGTCGTTTGATCTGGCCGGAAATATAATTTTCATGGCCCTGGAACAATGAGTCATTTAGTCAGACAAATTTGTCCAAAGAACCAGAGCAATGCGCTTTTTAATATTATGTTTATAAGTTCATCGAAGAAAGTTTTTAGATTCTTTCCATATAATATTTTGATGAAATGTGTGGTGAAATGTTCAAACGTTTGTGTGATGTTCGGTGAAGCTGCCTTCATGTCCAACATGTTCAGTCAGTAAAAGGGATTTTGTAAAATTATTTTGGTGCCGCTGTCATTTGTTTTTCTGTTGCTCGAGCTTGGGTAATAGGATAGCATTGGTTGTGAGATTTGTGCGTGTCCATTTGTGCGTTCCCGTCACCCAATTATGGGTCACTGGGCTGATAACTGATCAGTTGAAACTCGCGCTACATGCTCGTTGTGCTTTCAAGCAAAACATACAATTTAACAGTGTCTTATCAGCTATGTTCTGAGGTGTTTTGTGCGATGTTCAGTTGTTTATTTAAGCTACATAAGTTTTTCAGCGTTTATACCGTTGATAATATTTTTGTCAGCGAGTAGACTCAACGTCATTATCAATTAACGAGGCTTGTTTAGGGGGTGTCGGATTATGGAATATTGGGATTTTTTAATGGATTATTGAGATTGTTTAGGAATTTTTTTTATAAATTATGGATTATCAAGGATTTCAGGATTTTTCAGGATTGCCCCTCGTGGTATTTCATGTTCAAAGATTTTTGGATTATTTATGACCAAAAAGATGGATTATTGATTTATTGACGACCCTTTCTCCTGGATTATGGATTATTGACACCCCCTTCCCCTAAACAGCCCTCATTAATTAAAGTAAAATAATTTTACACCTGTTTTTATAAGAGCAGCTTGTCTAACTCCGATATCAGCGTTCATTTTTTACTATTTCTGGACTGATTTTTGCAAACATACTACGCCAACCACACCCTTCTCAAAAACATTTTAAAGTGTGTTTCATTTCAAGTGCTCAAAGCCTGCATACTATACTTAACATAAGCAATTTATGAGATAGCAGAAAATTTGACTCAAATCTCAGCCGTTCTAATAAAAGTTTCTTATAAAAATTTTCTTATGAAAAGGCGTGTACTGAGATAATTTTATGCAAATTTATGCTTTTTCTGTCGATTAATTTGCTGGATATGACTAACCAGACTCACGGTAATTTAGACCTTCAATCAAGGGCAATCATCAGCCGCACAATAAGTGTTTTCTTTTCTTCAAATACAAATCTTCAGTGTGCGGGTATTAAAGCCACTGATATTTGAACGACTAGACACTCTTTGGTCACATGATCAGAATAGCGCAGGTTTTCTTCTGTCAGAACACTTTAAAAAATACGTCTGTCGTCTTCGTTAACCAGATGGTACATATTTACCTGTTTTTATTATGTCCAATGCTGGGAAAATTCTCTAAAATGAAGTTTTTTTTGAAAACCAGCTTACAAGAATTTCTGCCTGAATTTTCATAAAAACAACGTGATAATATTGATCAGAGTAAATTTACGCGAATTTACGAATAAGAATATTTTTCTAATATAATTTTAAAATGAAACTTGGCGATAAGAAGTTAATCGTCGAGGCGACGGCGTTTCGGTGTCATCCTAACATCATTTTCAAGCTAATCTTATTGAAAGCAAATGGATAGTATAAATAGAAAGATTGAAACAATGAAATGAAATGATGAAAAATGCGCCAGAAACGCGAACTTAAAAAGAGCGTAAAAATTGTAAATGATTTTGGCGCTAAATCTTTGCTGCGCCTAACTAAGTAAACAATTTTGTGGCAATTGAACCCGAATGTTTGTTTTATGTTGGTTTTAAGTCTTTGATGAAAAGCATATCATATATTGAATAATCCATATTGGCAATATTTTAAACTGTTTCTCTAATTCCTCGACATCTTGGCAATATTTTAAACTGTTTCTCCAAGTTGTCAGCCTTCTTAGCATGTTGCTCTTTTGTGTGAGAACCAATGGCATAACTTTTGTATTCTTCAATGCGTTGGTGTAAGTGTCGGCAAATGTAACCGATATAATCTGCATCGCATAGATCAGACTTGAAATGATAAACAAAGCTGGTTCCCAACTTGAAATGATAAACAACGCATTGTTGGTTCACAACGGAAGGTTTTCCCTCCTAGATTTGAGTCCCCCCTAGATTTCCCCCCTTTTCTAGATGTAAAAACGGGTTGAGCTTCTTCTCTGATTTGTTGCTAAGATCGCTTAACTGTTTTTTCACGGATTGAACAGATTTTTTACCTTTGAGTGGGAGGACTATCCAGTTAAGAATCTTCTTTTGTTTCGGCTCTTCTTGCTCCTGTCACATTTTATTATCATCATTTATGGCTTGATATCGCAGACAAAAAAACACGTTCTGTAATAAGTTTATCTTTATATTACTAAGCAGAAGCCAAAATTACTAATACATCACATATAACAATTATAACTGTCGTTGTTACTATAGTAGGGTCGTTGTGAAAGGGGGATTGGGTGTGCTGTACCCCACTTTCAAATCTTCGGCAAAGTAAAGATATCTGTCGGCAAATGGAGATCTGTCTTCTGACATTAGCATAATAAGGTTAGACTCCCAAAAAACGAATAATGAAAGGGTTCCACATCCAAACATTTTAACACCCATTTGTTATTATTGTTATGTTTGTAATTTCTTTTTTTAAGCAACATGTAGCTATAATACGATTTTACTCATATTTAAGCAAGTTAGTCAGGAACATAGAACCTAGACATCAATCAAGCAAAGAAAAATTTGAAATTTATTTTGTCTACGTTTAAATATACTGACGTTGCTTGTGGCCAACTTGCGTCATTGGTGATCTTTCTGTTATCCTTACGACAGATTTCTATCTCAAAATGCAGTGCTGTACGATCACAGAGAAAAAAAGAGTTAGCCATGCTGTATTTCCTTATTATGATATTCTTCAGGGGGGCATCCATAAGCACTGATTTGGCTATTTTTCCCCCCCTACCCCTCCTACGCTAAATAACAATAGAAAATACTGAAAATAACAATATATGTTCACTTTTGATGTGCCTTCTCCCCTTCGATGCGTTAGATATTTTTATGAATGCCCCCTTAAGCAAATGAAGTGACGAATGTCCCACTTTTATGTAACAATTTTTGTTATTTCTTTCTTTTTGTTCTTTTATTTCTTTCCTGATGGATTTTTTCATTTCTTCAATATTCCAATGCAGAGGTCTATATTCACACCGTTTGATTTTTGATCTTACTGAATTAGACCAGATGCCAAAATGTTGGTGCTAACTTTTGTCCCAATTTTGCCTCAATTTTTACCTGAGTTGCTCAATTATTCATCATGTTCCCTCCCTAAACCCCGCCCCGCATAAGGAGTGAACCGGTGGCGCGGTGGCATGGTAGAAACCCACCAGAGAGAACTTTCCTTCTGTTACATTCATTGTGGTATGCTGGTCCGGGTTTCTGCGGGGAAAGCAGTTTTTTTTCGGGGAAATGTTGAAACAGCCCGAGGACAAAATTTCGACGTTTAGTCAACCAGAAAATTCGCCGGGCAAGAAGCTCCTCGTTCAAAGCTTATGTTCGTGTTTGCGTTTTGGCTGTTTACGTTTGATTTAAGCCAATCAGAAACAGCCAATCTCGAGATAACTGCTTGCCTGTTTGTTTGTGATTTTGTTGTAATTCGATTTAGTTATAAATCTTCTTAACAAGCACGCTACCTTACTTAATTGACCACGCAATGCACGAAACAAATAAATAAACAAATAACAAAATGAAAACATAACATAATCTATGGATGTAAGATTGTATATTATAATATGCGTTATATTGGATTGACGTAACTGCTCTTAAGCCCTTTAAATTCAGTATCCATGTTGCCGTACCTTTTAGGTTTGCTGCAAAAGCCATCTGCCATCTCCCATACTTTCGGAATTGTAAGGAAGATTGAAGGCATTCGAGTTACGTACCGGATTGCTTAAGACAATATTTTCGCATGGTAGTTTTGTACCGGAGAATAAGTTTCCATAAGGAAAAACTGCTTATGGCATCGGGAGATCAAAAGATGGCAGGGATAGCCTTACGACAGTTATATATGGAAACAAAGCGTGGCGTGCTGCGCTAGAATAAATCTGCAATGTGCGCTAGGCTTTTTGGCATAAAAATCGTGCTATGTGCGGCAACAAAAACCAAACATTTTTATCGTCAGCGACAATTTTTCATATCAAACATGCTTGCTATTTTTTAATGAAAAATATCGTACTGTTTGCGGAGCTCCACGACAAAAATCTTTAAGACATAATCACGATAACCAATCAGGAGGCAGCAAAATTCATATGTTGCAGAAGGAAAACCTGACAAAATGGCAACAATGGTAGATTTTTTGGAGATTTTTTGAATGATTGACGATACGAATCTTTTTACAAGACTTTTCTCAAACAGACAAAAATGACATGTATCGCCGATGAAAATCTACAATTTGTGCTAGGCTTAAAGCAGAGTTGTAAATTTTTGATAAAATATATTTAAATCTTTTATGCATAAAATTTGATAGAATGCGCATTTTTAAATAGGAGAAGATTAGCTTGGTTCGCTAAGTTGATCAATTTTTAACCGTGTATGTTGGTATACTGAGTTTTTGTTTTCGAGTAATATCTTCCTCAAAAACGGAAACCGTAATTAGATATTGCTTTATCGCTTTCTGAAACCAAACTAATTGCGTTTGAAATCACACTATTTTTTTTGTGCTTTCGTATGAATTTTTAATCACATGTTTAAAGAGGAGCGATTTTATACTCTCTATTTGCCAAGCTCTTTAAATTGTAGGTTAATTTGCAAACTTTATAGATTTGTTTTAATCTGTGAATTCCATCCTGCTTGTCTGAATTTCAACTGAAAACCATGAGCGGACGCTTGTCTAGTTGTGATTTAAACTTTTTACATGGTCGTTTGTTTCGCTCCTCCGCCTAACGGCCAAGTTAAGGGGGGAGGAGCGAACGGCTGGGAATTATGCAATGAGGCTAGGTGTGTTCGTGGGCGATCGTCTGGATTGGCCTTGAAGCGTTGCTATGTATTGGCATGCTCCCTATATCGTGTTAATTGTTGGTTTGTAATTTTTAGAATGAATTTACCGATATTTATTATTATCATTATTAATATTATTATCGTTAATATTTATAATTAAATGTTACAAAAATAATATTCTTATTCGGAATTTACCGGTATGTGAAAAAATGATATTCACACCAAAGCGCGCCAAAGCTAACTCCGTGGCCATTACACAGAAAAAGTAAAACTAAAAAACGTTACAAAAAATGACTTGGTATGGTTGCGTTGTGTATGAAGAAGTTTAAAATTATCTTAATCAATTACGTGCGTGTTAATTTGCTAAAGCTATATTTGTTGGCTAACAATAAATAAAGGAATGAAAAAAATCATATCAAACTGACCATTAACTGTAAAGCCAACTCTTGTATATTTCTGTTGAAGTCACGAGGAAGGTCCTTGTCACCATACAATAATGAATAATATCTGCGTCAGAACCTTATTTGAAAGATTGATGTATTGCCAAAAATCTAATCGTAACATTCGTAATAGAGGTAATATTGCCAAAAATCTAGCGGGAAGATCTCGTCGCGTTATTGCGAAAGAAGGGCAGAGCAAAAAAAGGCTTTCTCTATTCTCAATACTATCAATACTACCTAAAAACTGGTTCCCATTTAGCTGTAATCGCCTGCGGCATTGCTTGCAACACTGGTTTCTATTAAGAAGTTCTGGCTCTGAGACGTCGTAAGTACTAAAAACTATCCCCGTTTGCAAGACTGCAGCTCGAAATCCGCGAAGATATTAATTTCGAATTGTACTCAAAACGATTTCCGGAAGGAAACTTAGAGTTTGGGATATCATTGGAAATTAAACTGGAAATTAAAATACCCCTCTTTCTATATCGACTTGGGGAATTTTGTCAGCGAATATTTTCAAATTTTAAACTCCAAAAATACCATTAAAGCAAGCAGATTGTTTAAATGTAAAAAAATGGGCTGAAAAAGGTTGATTTTTCAAATTAACCTAAAAGTTCACAAATTAGCGCAATTTACATTTCAAGTTTTTGACAGGCAACGGCGTGATCGCAGATGACTGGATGATATCCCAAACTCTAAGTTTGCCTCTCAGACGTTATTTTATGCACAATTTTAGATTTGTTGTATCACAGATTTCGAGCTACAGCCCTGCAAACCTGGGGTTGTTTTTTATTGAGTCACCTGGTACTCGGTAGTTACATTTTGTTTTATTCCTTTTTTATAGTTAGTACAAAAGCTTTAGCTTAGCTACTTTCATCGCTAATTAACACTAACTTTACAAAAACGAGAAATGTGATAATATAACGAAATAAATGTATAAATGATTGGTTGATGTAGCCAACGTTTTGGATGTATTGTCTGCATATTCTGCAAGGGCAATTAAGTGATGCAAAATCTTCATATTTTTGCCTTAAAAATTATTAATTATTAATGATTAAACACGATAGTAATCATAAATGAATCATTCGAGTTAGTCGCGCGTTATACTTCATGATTCTTCGAAAAACAAAGATATCTTGCATGCACCAAACCTGAACACAAATGTGTCTGGTGTTTAAAACATAAAAAATATCTGGTGTGCGCTGTTCAAAGAACTTTTTAGCACAGCGAGCAATCTCTTGTGTGTGATGGGCTTGAGCCTTTGTCCGAACCATTATAACCAATACAGGAAACTATAAAAAATATATGGAAAACTACATTTATTGTCAAAAAGCATTCTGCCTGATTTGCTTTTCTCAAAATATTAAGACAAGGAGGACAACAGCTGCTTCTGTGTAATCCTTCATAAAATTGTGTAAACAAGAGAAATGATTGAAAAATCAACAAATGCAAGTTGTTTATTTTAGGCCTTATAATCCCCATCAGACATTTTTGCGACGGTTTATCGAGAATTAATTTTTTAGGCGACAGTTTTCAATTTTCAACTGACCAAAAAAAAAATAAAACTAATGTTCCTTGCTTTACTCCTGATAATTTAAAATACCTTTATTACCAGAGAGCCTAAAAAAAATAATATAAAATTTGTAACTGCCGAGGAAAAATCTTTTGCGGAGGAGAAAACGAAGAAAGAAAACTGCGGAATTTTTCAGTCTTGTTTCTTTGCTCGTTTCCTCCTCCGCAGGAACATATTTTTATTTTATTTTAATCTTTTTTATTTTACTGATATAATGAAATAGACTTGGAGAAAAATTCAACCCGCTGAATTGCAAGGAGAGCTGAAAACAGATTAAAGCGAATCTTCTCAGACTGTCGGATCAAGGTGAGGTATGTTAGTAGTAGTAGTGCTCGTTGTTTCAGCTGTTTTTCTGGTCACCGTTTAGTCACTCGTTCATTTTTTTGGATATCTTGTGATGCGTTGAAATGGTTTTAATAAACATGAATTAAGTACATTTCGAGGGTCCTAATATAAACGCGCGTCGGCAGCAAATTGCGCGTCGGCAGCAAATTGGCCGTTTTACGGTTCCACCTTCTGTTAACCAGTAGTAGCTTTTTTAAATTTTCCAAACAGTGAATCATGTCCTCGATTAGAGATTTCTGGATTGAAATAAATTGGAATGGCGGAGAAAATTTGCGTACTTTGGGCAGCGGTACTTGCCTGCAAATTTCCGCTGCTTGCGCCATGTCTGAAATTGTGGGAGGCTTTACGAAAGAGTGGCCGCGTGGAAGATTGCAGAGCTGTGCCTTTGCATGTTCCCTTTGCTGCTGTTGGCTCCCTGGTTTTAACGTTGTTGAAAAATGTTGTTGAGTTAATTTAATAAATAAATAGAGTTGTTGAAAAATGTTTCATTCACGAATTAAAATAATATATTTTACATTGCTTCAAAGGATGCCTGATAGGTATGGAATATGATTTTTCGGCAGAATATGGTTTTTCGGTGGAATATGGTTTTTCGGCAGAATATGTTTTTTCGGCGGGATATGGTTTTTCGGCAGGATATGGTTTTTCGGCGTTTGTTGTAGTGGTTCCAAAGATAAATTTTTAGCATTGACGGTTTTAGAAAGCGAGCATCCTTGAAGTACATGCACAATAAATTGACTGTTTTTTACCCCCCTCCCTCTGGTACCCAAAAGAACAATAGAAAAAGCTGAAAATAACAATAAATGTTCGCTTTCTGTTTACCCCCCCCCCCCAAAAAAAAAGTCCGTGCGTACTTTATAGATGCTTTGTTACGTTTTGCAGTTTTACTTGTAAACATTTTCAGCTGTTTCTTGTGAAGGGCCAATGTTACCGGACGAAGGAGGTACCGCTGTTTCTATTTGATTCTTTGAAGGAAGTTCGTGTGTGTCGAATATACACACAAAACACGAATTTATTGAAATTAGCACTTTTAAAGTAAATAACATTTCTGTTTTTGGTTGCATTGTTTTTTGTTTTGATTCTGGACTGAAAATTCTTGTCAAGCATTGCAAGCTCAAGCATAAACATCTTACAAATTTAATTTTTAATAATGCCATAGATGGTATCATTTCTTTCTTGCTGAAGCTTATGATGTCGTTCCTTGGTAGTCGTTGATTTTTGAAAATGCTGGCAAATTTTGATTAACCTCCATATTACCATGGGTTTTAAGACACGATTAATGTTGTTCGTACAACGTGCTCTTTACTGTGTCCTATCTTGTGAAAAAGTTGCGCCTTCGCTGCGAGGCTTTTTATGCGCCAACGGAGCGGCCTCACAGCGAAGGCGCAACTGCTTCACGTTGAGCACGTTGTACGAAAAACATCAATCGTGTTTTAAAACCCATGACATATCATCATATTTTAGCATCGTTTTTGCAAGGCTAGTCTGTATAGAATATCATTTTCAATCATTTTCACATATTAACGGAGTAGTGTGCACATGGCCTAGAATGATGCAGATTTCTGATAGAACAGTAAATTAATTGATTATTTTGCTTAGAAACTCCATATTACATCATATTTTAGCATCGTTTTCGCAAGGCTAGTCTGTATAGAATAGCATTTTCAATCATTTTCACATATTAACGGAGTAGTGTGCACATGGCCTAAAATGATGCATATTTCAGATAGAACAGTAAATTAATTGATTATTTTGCTTAGAAACTCCATATTACATCATATTTTAGCATCGCTTTTGCAAGGCTAGTCTGTATAGAACAGCACTTTCAATCATTTTCACATATTAACTGAGTAGTGTGCACATGGCCTAAAATGATGCAGATTTCAGATAGAACAGTAAATTATATGATTATTTTGCGTAGAAACTCCATATTACACCATATTTTAGCATCATTTTCGTAAGGCTAGTCTGTATAGAATAGCATTTTTAATCATTTTCACATATTAACGTGGTAGTGTGCACATGGCCTAAAGATAGAGCAGTAAATGTATTGATCATTTTGCACAGAAAACAATCAATCGTGCTCTTAGCGTAAGTATATCAACCTGCTTTTAGGCGTATTTGCACAGACGCTTAAATCTGTTTCTACGATCGATATGATCATGTCATTAATGACCAGTCTATTGACCTGAATGTGTTGTGTTTGGCGCGGAGAGGGAGCGAGGTGAAGCTAGATTTAAACAGTTGTTTGTATTCCCATTGCTTTTACGTTAAAAACGTGTAATTAACTTATTAATATTTTACGCCGCTTTGCGTTGGCATAGCCGCCATGATGTTTCTGACATCTGCATTTTGCAACTCTGCCAAGCCTTAGTCTGATTGCTTCAGACCCACCTTTATCGCACGCCACCACCTTCACACTGTAGCGGTTATCAGATCTGGCAGAGCGAATCGAGACTCGGGCAACAAGTCTAGCCAAGCCTTTCTCTATCGAATTGTCTCATTCATAATGTACAATGTTTATTCCCGGCTTTTTCTTACCGCCTTGTTCAATTTTTATTGAATATAAGCAACTCAATATTTCCAGGATGCATGATCTGCATTAAATGTAGCAAATAATCTATTAACTAAATTGGTGGGACTTTCAATTTTACAGCAAAAAATTTGCCTGCCACGGTAAAAAGTTGTAACACCAGAGAGCAATATTTGAAGATTGCCTGTCTCTGATTGGTTTAAATCGTGTTTACCACCGAAATATATCCTAGAATTTCAGGTTTGGTAGCTGTGGGGAAATAACTACTATTTTCTTGTCTCCAGAAGATAAAATGTAGCATGAAAGTGGATCAAGTGATCACTTGCGGATCGAACATATCTTTTTGAATACGAACAGTTTGTTTTTATTGTGCACCTGGCTTTAAAACACGATTTTAAATTTTTTTAATGTGAGTGCTTTTAGCCGGAAGGAGGAAATTTTGCACCTGAACGAGATTATGTTTGTTTTGAGTATTTAATGCGATAATTTGCAGTGTAAAGTGCTCAGCAATTTAAATCAGGTATAAACAGAAGATACAAAATTATATGGAGTTAGTCATCAACATTATATACGTCATTGAATGAAGCTGCGTAGCAGAAATGGGCTGGTAGCATTGTGTGGTTTTGATTATTTATCTTTAGTTATTCACGGATGGCAATCATTCAATAATAATAATAATAATAACAATTGATTGATATTGAACAATTTTAAAACAAAATGCACTGGTTTAAATTTTTAACTAACTGAGTATTACATCTGCTGATAATTTATTATAAATAGAAACACTAAATGTAAGGAAGAGGAGAACCACAACATCATCTCATATTTGGGGTTTTAAGAGTTCAAATTTTTTCAGTTCATTATCTAGACTATTCCATAGTTTGGCCCATTATAGGCAAACCATTTTGACCTTTTTGAGGAAAACTTAGCCCTTTTATCTTGAAGTAAACTAGGTCCTTTTATCTTGAGTCAAACTTGGTCCTTCTATCATGAGGCAAACTAGGCCCTTCTATATTGAGAAAAACTAGGCCCTTTTATCATGAAATAAACTAGGCCCTTTTATCTTGAGGCAAACTATGTCCTACTATCGTTAGGCAAACTATGCCCTTCTATCTTGAGAACAACTAGGCCCTTCTGTCGTGAGGCAAACTAGGCCCTTCTATCTTGAGGCAAACTATGTCCTACTATCATTAGGCAAACTAGGCCCTTCTATCTTGAAAACAACTAGGCCCTTCTGTCGTGAGGCAAACTAGGCCCTTCTATCATTAGACAAATTAGGCCCTTTTATCGCGAGGCAGACTAGGCCCTTCTATCTTGAGGCAAACTTGGCCCTTTTTCGGAATTTCAGCTTTAATTTTAGCCATAAAATCAAAAGGTTAAAAATTATACCAACTGCGCAAATATTTTTGTCATTTTTACGATTAATAGCACGAGTGCCTATGTAAGAAAAGTGCGCAATGCATAACACCATAGAGCGTTGCTTAACACGAGAGCATGCAATGCGAAAAAGAAGTACGCGTTACGTTTACGTAATATGCGCACGAAACGCGTAACCGCTCCATAAAGTATGTCCGCACTGAGTGTAGGAGGGAGGGTAAACCGAAAGCGTACATCTATTGTTATTGTGAGCTTTTTCGATTGTTCTTTTGCGCACGAAGGGGAGGGGGACCAAAAATAGACAAAATTTGTGCGTACGCACTGTATGCATGCCCCTTGGCGAATCACAAAAAGTTCTAATTCTTTGAAACGTGTTTCAATATGTTTTATTTCTTCATTAAAATGTTTTTCAATTGAGGTATAATGGTAATTTTGCACGAAAAACTGACGAATTTTTCATATCACGTGCTGATCTACAGCAACGTCCTGCCTTTACAAATAACGATCTACAGTTAACGAGTCTTGATCAGAACAATAGGGAAAACAATAGGTTGATAATTAAGGGAAGACGTTTGTTTGTTGGTCAAAAAACAAGTTTATTAACGGTAGGAATTTACTTTACGCGATTTTATATTGATTTGCAGTTTTGTTACAGTTCTTAAGGCACTTCAGACCATAGTCATAAGACTATGTTCAGACACTGTACGCGATTTTATATTGATATTCAGTTCTGTACCAGTTCTTTATAGGTAATTTTCATAAATCACTTAAAATACTGTACTTGATTTTATAATGATTTGCAGCTCTGTATCAGTTCTTTATAGGTAACTTTCATGAATCATTTAAAATACTGTACTCGATTTTGTATTGATTTGCAATTTCGTATTCTATATAGATTATTTTAATGAAACACTTAAAATTCCCCTCGGTACGGCAATGTTTCTACGCAACTGTTTCGTTTCCTGTGTTGTTTGTGTGATGTTTTGATTATTTTTTTTATTGTAAGTCTTTCGTTGCTGTTTGATTGTAAGTCTTTCGTTGCTGTGTTATGCAAATGAATAAAATCAAGGAATGAAAATCATTCAATTTTTTAATTAAATATTTTTTTGTTTCTGCAAATTTTTTTCCCCAAGTTATTTCTTAAATGTCTGTATTACTGCATGGTTAAGCGAAGTCTCGCACGCCGTAAACTGGTTTTGGAGGTAGGCGAACGAACAATAATAATTTGTTCTTGAAACTGTTTTGCACGAGACAGGAACGTTTTGCTTCAGGATAGAATTCAGGTATGAACATGGAGTTTTTATTTGGACATTAAGTTGCTGAACTATAGGAAGATTTCACGTTTTGTTTATAAGCCACGAAGCTCGGGCCCTTTTGCAGGAATTTTCTTAGTTTTTCACGGGGTTACCCACAACATTATCCCTCAGATTGTGCACAAAACCACGTCTGAAGGCCAAACTTGGAGTTCGGGATATCATCCGATCATCTGCAACCACGTTTACCTGTCCAGAACGTGAAATTAAAATTGCCCTAATCCGTGAGCTTTCAAGTTAATTTGAAGAAACATCATATCTAGTCCATGTTTTGACATTGAAACCACATGCTTGCTTTAACGGGTCTTGGGAGTTTAAAATTTGGAAAAAATCACTGATTAAACTCCCAAGTCGATACAGGAGCAAGCAGGTAGTTGTAATTTCAAAACATGGACTGGAAATGAATGGTGTTCCTTTAAATTGACTTGAAATCTCACAGACGAGTGCAATTTTAATTTCAAGTTTTGGACAGTTAAACCTGATCGTAGATATACTTTCCACTTCCAATTTTTAAAAGATATTTTAGCAATATTTCAGAACCAAAAGAACACTAGGTTACCTGACTAGTGTGTCCACGAGGTCTGGGTTGTGAAAAAGAATTTTATGTAACGAAAGAGTTTGAGAAAGATTTGAGAAAGAGTTTTATGTAACGAATCTTATATTTCATTACGTTTCCAGTAATTGCTATCGTTCGTATGGTTTTTCTTATACTTACTTTGAAAAATAAAATATGTAGAATTAAAAGAATTTAATTTTTGATTTTGAAGTAATTTACACTGTTCTATTATTATTACAGGAAGCAAATCCTTAAAATATGGGTTGAAGAAAAGGAACCTTGTTGGCTTTTAAAAAAGGAACTAATGTTCTAATGTTGAGTGAGTGAATGTTAATATTTTTGCAGTCCACTGTTGGCGAGATCTACGCAACGCCTGGATACTAAATGTGTGCCGTTAGGTCATAAGAAACGTCGCAATCACATCGATGCATTTAAACTTTGAACATCATCTCTGAAAATTTTTCGTTCTAAATCAATCGAGTGAAATTTTTAGTAATACAAATTCGGGTATTAAAGCAAGACAAGATTTTATTAAAAAACAAGATTTTATTAAAAAAATTTTAGTAATACAAATTCGGGTATTAAAGCAAGACAAGATTTTATTAAAAAACATAAATATTTTGAATAATTTATCAGTTTAAACAAAGTCATGGATACGAGATGTTAAATATTTGCATATTTTATGTTTAACACTCCCCCCTTGAGGCACAAACTAAAATTCACCTTGCCTTAGCGAGCCATCCTGCTTAACCGTAGCAGCCCGCGTTATACCGGGTGGCCTGTAAAATGTTAGCATGTTTGCAAAATTTCTGTGGAGATGGTTAGTCTTGAAAGTTCTGTTTTTCTTCGACGTTGATGGAGGCGACTTAAACTTAAAATTTGATACATTCTGTGCGAAAATCTACCAAGTACTCTTTGGTCTATACTCAATGAAACCAAAAATGAATGATATCTGCTGCTGCAAACTGCTGAAAGTATTACATTATGGTTTTGAGAAAGTCATCGACGTTGGTTTTTCTTCAGTATAACTCAGGGATTTTTTGCGTATATTTTCGCAAACAAGGTATAAAATTTTAAGTTGAAAACTTTCACAGCAACGTAAAGCAGAAACGAAAATATTAAAACTAAACTGCTCCATAGCAGCTTTGAAAACGTGGGGACATTCGTTTTTGCCACGTGGTATAAAGATATATTTTGGCATGATAAAGCAGTGATCTTGCAGGAAATGTTGTAGAATTTTGTCGAAAGTTACGTTGTTTATTATGTTAAATTTAAAGTTTTGCAAGCACCAAATAAAACTTTCCAGCCATGAGATATACTTTCATAATTGTAGAATTATCTCCAGTTCATCAGAAATTACAAATCAGCTTCTCTCGTTGTTATTTTCTCGTTAATTGTAACATCAATTTGAGGCCTTTCAAGCTCTTTTGCTATCACCATAGTCTGACTAACAAAACATTTACTACACGGAAATCTATATTAAAATAATGGATGGGATGGTTAAAACCAATGAGGTCTATTCAAACTTGGGTGGCCACATATATGGATGAGTTTTTGGTCGTACGTTGTATTTCGGAGTCTAGAATTCTTAGTGCATGTTTTCTAAGCATGTTTTTCAATGAGTTCATTGGTTTTATAGTCATTTCATCTGTTATTTATGAATACAATGAACAAATTTCCGGGTAGTAAATGCTTTTTAGTCACATTCTGATAATAAAGAAAGCTCGAAAGGCCTCATTGTGTGAGGTGGTCTTATTATTGTTCTACATTGACACTTTTTGATGTTTCTTTTGACAGGGAAGTCTGTGAACAAAATATAGCAAAAATTATGGCTATCAACTACCAATTTTCCAAATTGGACAGCAGCAAGCAGCAAAACTTGAAACGTTTGCTCACTAAGGACAGTTTTGATATTTCTGATCTCGGCGATTCATCGCACTTGAAATCGACAGAGCTGTCGATGGATTCTGGTTATCACAACTCTACCGTTCCTAGCGAGCAACAGAATCCGAAACGAGCTTTCAAGGCTGACAGTCTTGATATTGCTGATTTACAACCGAGTGCTTCGTACGTTGAATCAAAAGAGCAATCGATGACTTCTGGTTTCCAGGCGTCTACCGTTAGCGGTGAACAGCAGAACACGAAGCTCTTGTCCAAAATCGACAGCATAAGTTTATCTGATCTACAATTTATAGATCCTTTGCTCGTAGAATCAAGAGACCAGTTGATGTCGTCTAATTATTATCAGCGTGCTGTTGACAGCGAGCAACTGTATCAGAAACAGTTATTTATTGATGACAGTGTTGATATTTCTGATGTTCAATTGATAGATTCTCCTTGCGGCGTGGAATTTAGAGAGGAATCAACGGTTCCCAGTGACCAACATTTCGCAGTTGCAAGCAGGATCGAGAGTGGTGCACCTTCATGCAAAGATGACGGTTTCGATTCTCTCGACTTGCAACTAAAAGAATCTGAACAGAGCTCAGTGTCCAGTTCCTTTCAGTCTTCCCAGAAAAGCAAACATCATAACACTAAATCGAGCCCATATTTATTCAAAGATAACAGTATTGACGTCCCCGACGTGCCATCCCAAATCATTCCGCCGGCGGAATTGAGAGATCATCTACTGACTTTAAATTATTCCAAGGAATCACTTCGCCGTCAGCGTTGGGACCGGATATTTAAATCTGAAAGTCTTGACATTCCCGACACGCAGTCAACAGACTCTTCATTAAAGCAACGGCATGTTTTTTCGCGAGGTCAGTCAATGTTTTCCGCTGCAACTGACGGCGAGCGGCAGAGACTTAAGCGGAATTTCAAAGCCAGTGCGAGAGGTGATCAAGAATATTGTTTTACTTCTTCTGGTAATCAGTCTCAAATCCAATCTCGGAATCAGTCTCGTAATCAATCGAGAGATAATTCAATAGATTTGAAGGATGATGATATACCGCTCGGTGACTCATGTGACGCGAACCGGTTACAGATTGCCGTTGGTGCGGTTCAGCGGAAATATAGATCAATGTCCATATACGGAGAGCATGTTATTGACATTGCAGAGAGATCAAAGAAAGCCCTTTTCATTTTACCTGAGACAAATTCTTTGAGGATGTTTTGTAAGAGAATTGTTGAGAACAAGTATCCTTTTCAGAGTCCGTTTTCTAACAATGTAATGTAACATCAATTTTAGATTGAATAATAGGACTAAATAATAGGTTTTGTTTAACCATGGGTGGGAGGAAGCATTTAATATCGCTTAGATAAATGACAGTTATGTTTATAAAAATCCATATACAACCTGGTTGTTGCCTTTTGCTTGCCTGTAAATCATATCTTTAATCGGCCTAATATTGCACACTGCGCTTGCTGCCATTTCTCATTTCAACGCTGTGTTGTCAGTTGTCTCAGTTCAAAAGAGAAATGGCGGCAAGCGCAGTGCACAATATTAAGTCGATCAAAGATATGATTTACCAGTAAGCAAATGCCAACAATCAGGTTGTATATGAATTTTTATAAACATAATTGTCATTTATTTAAGTCACATTACATATTTCCTCCCAACCAATAGTTTAACAACTATTTTTAATGAGAGACGAGCTTCGCATTTCTATTCGCCTCGCTCGTGGGTATTTTCAGTAACGTCGGGAATTTTTATGGAGGCAGCGGATCAATTAAAAACAGTTCCCTTCTGAACAAATCTTATGGCTATGATTGCAATGTTTATGACTGCCATAAAGTAGCCTGCGTGCAGACTCCAGTGGAGGAGGAAAAAGGAGAGGAAAATTCATTTCTTTTTTCCTCCTCCGCTAGAGTCTGCACGCAGGCTACCATAAAGAAAACAAGCTGGAGTTTTGCAAAGCATGAGATTGCTGTTTCGAGCATGACAATGCAATTTGCGGTTTGAAAGAATATAATTTACACCTCTAATGAATAAAATCAAAATAAACCAAGAAAACTAAACTTTACTGATTCGATCATTGTTATGATTAGCTTGACTACGTTGAAGGTGTGAAAACTATTCTTTACAGCGACAAATCATGAATCTGCGAGAGCGATATTTTTTAAGTAATCTTGCAATGCAATTTTGGGAGACGAGTCTCTACTCAAAAGTCAAATTGCCTTTACTTCTTACATTAGCTATTTATGAAGTACGAAAACCGCTAATCTTGCTTGCCATAAAAGTTTGTTGATTTCGTCACGTTAATGCACCAAGGTGTTGATTATTTTCGTGACTTTAAAAACTAATTCCGTTTCCAAATTCAATTATAAAATTAAGAGCAATAAATTATATCAGGTATCAATCAAGCTTTACTCGTTATTCTGCAGTGTTAGCACGATTTTGGATTGGTACACCTTTGATGTAACCGAAGGATTTTCTCGTTCATTATAGAGGGTGGCTCAAAAACGTCGCCACGATTGCAAGGCTGATGTGGAAGAATTTTGTTTTTGCTTGAATTTGATAGTAGAAGCTTCAATTTCCAAAATCTATCTATTATTCAGTAAGTGGTACTCAACGAAATCAAAAATAAAGGATTTTCTGCTGTGGAAGAGCTGATGTGGAAGAATTTTGCTTTTGCTTGAATTT
>JAYJMH010004408.1:0-27215 GCA_036873815.1 Phacellophora camtschatica | reverse complement strand
CTGAAAGGGACTCTTTAAAAAAAATTCGTGAATATAGAAGGGCACATTTCAATTCTATCGGAGTAAAAAAAGGGCACGTTTCAATTTTTCACCTGAAAAAAGGGCACATTTTTCAATTTTTAGTGCACTTTTTCCATGTTTGCAAAAAAGTGAGGGGGCACGTGCCCCTAGTGCCCCCCCCGGTTCCTACGTCTCTGTAAATTTTGGAATTTCGTGCTTTCCCTGGAAATTCAATTTGTTCACAATTGAAGTCTTATTTTAGCTTTTATACTTTTACCCCGATTAGATACTAATTACTAAAATATTATTAACCCTTTCACGCCCGGTTTTATTTATGATAATCAAGCAAATTCTATATAAATTATATTTTTCAGGGGGGTAACAGATGTAAACCAAATTAATTCAAAAGATATCTACGTTGAAATATTTGAAATTAATATAAAGTTCATCGTTTAATTAAGTTTGGTTTGTGTACCTGTAAGCATAACGTTGATCAATTTTTGCATTGTTATTGAAAGCAGAGTGCAAAAAAGTCTACTACTGACGCTGATTGGGAGACGAACAATAACGGAATGGTGGAAGATACGGAACCAAGGCCTCGCTTGTCAGGACTCTCATTCATGGAACCCGGATCTGTTGTTATATTTAGTAAAGAATAGAAAAGTTGAGTTTATCATTTTTATTTGTAAATATTATACATTTTATATTTTTGTGTGAAAACTGATAATTATGATGGAGTTTAGAAATGCTGGTGAGAAATTTTGTCAACAGACATTCTGGTATTCGGGCAACCGAGCATAACAAAGTTTGCATCATTCTTTTTTATTAATTCAAGACTCTGAAACTGTATGTATGTTATCTCTTAATTTTTATATTTCTTGTATTTCTGTTGTTGTTTTGTATTTCTTAGTATTATTTATTGCTTAGTCAGGTTCAGGTTTTTGTACCCAATTTCCACTAGAAGACGTCATATACAGTCAGGGTTCCTGAAAAAAATGGTTGGCTGACTTTTTTCGGATAGGACTACCTATATTTAAAGCATTTGAAGAAATTTGGAAAAATTAATATTTGGCTATTTGGTTTTAGTGTAGCCCAACCCCCTCCAATTTTAGTGTAACCCCACCCCCTCCAATCTTTAGTGGGCCTCTCTACAGTAGTTCAATGGAAAATACAATGTATTGGAAAAATAACGGGGGTAAATCTGTGCCAGCGTGCGTAAAAGGAATTGAAATACTTCCATCAAATAATTTTCAAGTGTACTACTTCTGCAAAGTTCACTGACCTTATCACCTGATTTGTGAAGGGGTTTTGATTATTTCAGAAGGTTGACGAAAAGATTGCAAGGAAAATTATGATCTAAACACGATTGATGATAGTTTTTAAACTATTTTTCTGACTTTACGTAGAAAGTAGAAAAGTGTATTTGGTGATATGGGACACTGTTTTCACTTCGTTTTTGTATCACGTTCTATCTAGTACGTAACTAATGGCTCGAATAATAAATTTGATGTTATTGTCGATAAATATTCCATTTATTTTTATTACTGAACAGTGAACATTGTATATTATTCTTGTCATTTTGTGTCTTTTTTACAACAAAACAAACTGGAACGATTGCTGCGATTGGACGTCGTGCCAGACATCATATCGTATCATATCGTTTTAATTCCAATCAACAACAGCATCATCTTTACATTTGGATATGTTGAATTGATATAAATGGCTGGTGTAAATTTTGGAGTAAGCGTTATGATTTTGTTGCTTCCTGTGCTTCTGGCAAAACATAGTGCTTTCTGCTTCTCTTTTATAGAAAAATTAACTGATTTGCCTACCTTCGAACGAGGAATACGAATCTATGAATGAAGTCGGAATTTTCCTTAAATGTGCTCTTAAAATACGGAAAACTTGCTCTGTAAAATGTGTTCACAAAAAAATTGTCGCTCAACCCCATTTGGTCTATTGTAAGATGTTTTTATATTTTAAAAACACAAACTCGTACTTAAATGATAATTTTTTCTTGTCCCCTTGACAATGTTTTTTACCAATCTTAATAGTAGATGAGATTCTCTTCTCCAGACTTACTCCCGTAGTTCCGCCGTGTTTTGCGTTAACATGGTTAGCTCGTGAAGGAGGTGGCTCTACCGTACCGCGCACGGTTGGACTTCACACACGTGAGAGGCTCAGACTTACTACACAAGTCGTAATTTGGCTAAAGCGACCATGTGTTGTGCGTCACACGGTGCTGGATGTGTAGAAACCAGTCTTTGACTTTACCAAAGTAAGGCAATGTTTTCCAAAAGCACCTTAACCCCACCCACCCCATCTTCCCATCCAATCAACTACAGAGTTATGGAATAGCACTTATAAAACAAATCTTAAATTCGAAAAAAAACTTATGCGAACTTCCTAAAGCACAGAGAAACTTATTGTGCAGATTTATATGTTCAAATCACAAACTTCCTGTGGAAACTTGGAGATGGAGTAAAGTCGACTACGAATCGTGAAGATGCGATATCTGTTACTCTTGGTGAAGTTCGGGATGAATATCACACTATACTTGTATACCCTTTATGTACTAAACTTTATGTACCAAAATATTTTTCAACTTACCAAACTAAACATAAATTCGAAACTCTTCTGAATGGTAGCAGTCCCTTAGTTGTGACTAATCTAGCAAAACTTATAAAAGGACTAAAAATACTTTGAACTCCTCAAAAAGATAAATAAAGAATGAAATCCTTTTGGAAAACCTCCCTCAAAAGTTAGGTTATATTTTAAGGGTTTCCGTCGTGATACTACAGATAAGGTAATATTTCATCAATCTTCAAAGTTCCTGGAATATCCTGAAAGGAGTTTCTGAAGGTCTATCTTCAAAGATCCCAAATAATATATCGTTCTACACCACAAATAATGTATCGTTCATATGCCTTGATATATTCTCACTGTCACCAGTGTCACCGTACATAATACAGCGTTCATATGCCTTAATATATTCTCACTGTCACCCTGTCACCGCACCTAATATATCGTTCAAATGCCTTTATATATTCTCACTGTCACCCTGTCACCACTGTTACCGCACATAATATATCGTTCATATGCCTTGATATATTCTCATTGTCACCCTGTCACCCTGTCCCCGCACATAATACATCGTTCATATGCCCTGATATATTCTCATTGTCACCAGTGTCACCACTGTCATCGCACATAATATATCGTTCATATGCCTTGATATATTATCAGTGTCACCCTGTCACCGCACATAATATATCGTTCATATGCCTTGATATATTCTTGATATAGTGAGAATATATCAAGGCATATGAACGATATATTATGTGCGGTGACACTGGTGACAGGGTGACAGTGAGAATATATCTCAAGGCATATGAACGATATATAATGCCCTTGAGAATGATATCATTATAGTATATGACATTTGGAGGAAGAGAGTACATCCAGGAAGTTATAAGTGGGATACTTAAAGTTCAAAAATATTTTTTGTAAATTGAAACGAGGCAAAATTAAGATGGTACAATAAAACATGGCTTCCTTCTTCAAGAGGGTTGCAGTTTTTACGTCCAGTAAGGGCTTATTTTTACCGCGTGTATGCAGATTTAATGCACCCTTTTCAACAGCGACAACAATGAAAGCATGTGAACGACTTACGGGAAAAGTTGCAGTTGTAACGGCATCCACAGATGGGTGAGTGTGAGATGTGAACTGAAGTGAAAGCTGTGTAAATAAAATTTACTTAAAATGGCCTAACTTTATTGTCAGACACATAAGCATAACTTTTTCAAAAACAGGCCCTGATGTTCTTGTTGAGAATATATAAAAATTAGCCGCTTGCTTGATTATTAAATTACACCCACCACAAAAACAGCCAAATAAATGAAATGGGGTGGTTTATTCGGTTTCCTAGTTTACAAATTATAAAACAAATGGCAAAAAAATAGCTTAAAAATTTTCTCCATTTGTTGTATCGATGTAACATATAGCATCAATTTTTAGCATCATGGAGGCTTACACCTTTTTCCTCTCCAGCCAAACGTTACCATGTAGTAGGTCAGTACAAAATTCTTTAAATGTCATGTGTGTAGTGTTGTGGTGTGGTGCAGAACATGCCTCACAACACATGATGCATGCACATGCATGGGGTATTTTATTGCTTTATGATAATATAATTCTAATCATTTATTGAAAACTAAAATAAAGAAGCATATTTTTATTTGGTGAAAGATTATTAGATTGAAAACTGAAAAGATCGAATCCTATCATCCAATAAAGGCCCAATCAGAATTTTTGCCCTGTGCCAGACAGGAATTTCTCTCCTACCCATTTCTCCCCCTATTTCTCCCCCACATATTTTTCCTTAAATTTAATTTTTGATTAGTTGATTTATTTAAAAAAATTAAGTATGAAAGGTTGACGAATGAGCCATAATATTTAAAAAAATACTTTTTTGAATGAACTAATTGTGATGTTTTTGTTTGCAGAATTGGCTTAGCCATTGCTAGAGATCTTGGAAAAAATGGTGCAAAAGTAGTCATCAGCAGCAGAAAGCAAGAAAATGTTTCAAAGACAGTTGATCTACTCAACAAGGAAGGACTTGATGTCAAGGGAATTGTTTGTCATGTCAGTGATGCAGAACATAGAAAGAATCTCATTGAATTTGTAAGTATTTGAAACTTAAAATGATATTGCATGACTGGTGTTGCAAATTATGCAAAACTGTAATAATTGAACTGTTAGTTTTTGGATTTGTTTTCCTATTCATAACGTATGCATGGACGTGAACTGATAGTACTGTAAGGTGTCTATTATGCATACATTAAATAATTTTAGGAAGAAAGATTACTAATACTTACATATAGTCAAGATCGCAAAACAAATTCACTGACCAGTAGATTCAGCCAAAATAATTTTCTTTTTACACTTTTTATATTATTTGCTAAAAATGTTTAAATTATTTACAAATCTTTTTTTGTTAATTGTTTCTTTTGTAATTTATTTCACAGACCATGACAGAGTATGGATCAATTGATATTTTGGTTTCTAATGCAGCAACGAATCCTCTCTTTGGATCAATACTTGATGTAATTAACATACATTCTTTATATTTCACACTCCTTTCACACTTTCATTACAAAACACCCCTTCTAAGTGCTCCCAGCATGTCTTTCTACAGCAAATTCCCAAGCAGAAAAAAACCTCTGAAATTTTGTCCTTGATTCGGAGTGTTTCAAAATTTCCTTGGTAAAAACTGCATTCCCTGCCATAAAGCTAGAGAAAGCTGGCAGTCCTTGGCCCAGAAAGGAATGGAAAAATAATAAATGAAAAAGCAGGGAAATTTTCCCCTGTGGCTTTGAGTCACTTTAGACAAAGTTATCATTTCATTGTTTTCATGCACAAAGTTGTCACTACATTGTACGATTTATCTAAACTTTTAATAACTTAAGTGAATTTTAGAAAGCCAATTGTTTTGTGTTTTGCTTCAAATGAAATACCTAGAATAGTACACCATTCAACAAATGTAAATTTTGTAAAATTTGTGAACATAATGAATGTGGGACTGTTTTTGTTGTAGGCAACTGAAGCTGCTTGGGATAAGGTGAGGATATGTTAGTTACTGTTATGGTTCCCTTAATTGTTTATAGTTAGGTCCTGTGCACACTTCTCCATTTTTGTACGAAGGAAGAAAAAATTTTGCTCCACTTTTGGTTTTGCATCCACGCTAGAAAAATGGAAAATGGAGCTTTTTGAAATAGAGCTAGCGAATACGCTAGAAAAATGGAGCTTTTTGAAAGCAATTAATCATGAAAACGGAGACATTTGAAATTGGAGATGTTTGAAAATGGAGATGTTTGAAAATGGAGATGTTTGAAAATGGAGATGTTTGAAAATGGAGATTTGAAAACGGAGATGTTTGAAAATGGAGATGTTTGAAAACGGAGATGTTTGAAAACGCATTGTTTAATCTACTTTCTGTGTGAACGCCAAAAACAACAATGATATTAGAATACAGAAGCAATCATTTTTGTGAAGCCATTGTGTGAAACCACTGCGTTGTTAATCGTTTTTATATGAAAACAGAACAGTGTGATCAGCGCTTGCTTCAGCTCCGCTTTCAGAAATGATAAAAGAATGGAAAGCAATATGGAGGAGTAGTGTGCACGTAGCCTTATGTGATCTATTGTTCTGTTAGTATGCAATACATTTTTATTTTAATTTCTAAGCAATCATGAAAACGGAGACATTTGAAAATGGAGATATTTGAAAATGGAGATATTTGAAAGGGGAGATTTGAAAATGGAGATATTTGAAAATGAAGATATTTGAAAACGCATCATTTAATCTACTTTCTGTGTAAACGCCAACAATTTTAGTTTAATTTCTAGACATTTTGGGATTATTAACTGTCTCATATTTGCTAAAATTGTATTTTTTAAACAAATGTTTTTGTTACGTTGATAACATTTGAATAATATATAGTTTTATTTGTTTCCTTGTTTGGTGGAATGTTTTTAAAAGCAAATACTGTGGATGGACACTCTTTGGGAATTTATATTCAGAAATATAGGTGAAGAACGTTTCTGGGAATTTTTATGCAGCCTTAATAATGTGGATTATTAGAATTTAACCAAATATTTTTTTGCTACAGGTTTTTGGTGATTCTTTTTAATTTATATATTTTTTAGTTTACGTGTATTTGTGTTTATATTTTGATTTTAATTAAGTTTAATTTTTACTCTATAAATCAGATCTTTGATGTTAACGTAAAGGCTTCTTTCTTTTTGGCAAAAGGATGCATTCATCACATGAAGAAGACTGGGTAATGTTTTGGCTGCTCACACTTATTTGATTTGCATTTCCTGGAGGGGGGGGGGGGGTATTTGAAAACATTTGTATATATATGCCCAAGCTCTAGAAACATTCCAGACTTTGTATAAATTTATGCCCAATTTTACACCAGCTTTTCGAAAATGTTAACTCGAAATTATACAATCTCCATTTTACATGCTGTGGTTTATAAAAATTTGGGCTACCGTTGTATAAATTGTAAGAGTCTATACCGGACTTTTTACCAATATCATGAAAATCTTTAACTGTCTTTGTGCCAAAATCATGAAAATCTATGGCGGTCTTTATATTATTATTTATACTAAAATCAGGAAAATCTATGCTTGCGATTATACTGAAATCGTGAAAATCGACACCGTTTCGGACGGTAAACCTCTCTAGTACCCAAAATATATATTGTACCCCCATTTTTGTGTACGTCACTGAATTTTAAAGTATTCTCACAGACAATAACAGGCCAAGAAGAAAGAAAATTTAAGTGCTTTAAAGGAACATATTTGAAAATTGACTGATTTTAATGTTTTTGCAGGGGATCCATAATATTTGTCTCATCGATTGCTGGCTTTAATCCAATGCCTGTAAGTAATTGTGTGCATTGTTTCTTGTTGATTACAGTTGAACCGCCGGTCGCTATTTTGAACTCTCAAAGGGAATGAAAATTGGTTTGAGACGATGAGATGATAAATTAACACTGAAAGCTCTTGAGGGATATACAAAACAGTTTGAGTTGATGAGTAGTTCAAGAAGTTCAGGTTTAACTGTATTTTTAATGTTTTACATAACTCATTTGCAAATCACCAGTGACATACACTAGCGAACGCTGAGCTGAAGTTTTAGATTTCCAAAAAGGCACCAACAGAGGGGTGTTATTAAACCTAAAAGTTTTGAATTACCTAAAGATACACTTCTAGATGCTTATACCCCCACTGTGATTTTATGCAGTTGTTTATCTCGTTGTTTACTTTAGGGTCTTGGTGCATATTCAGTTTCAAAGACTGCTCTCTTTGGTTTGACAAAAGCTCTCTCTGTCGAGTGTGGCAATATGAATATCAGAGTAAATTGCGTAGCGCCTGGAATCATCAAAACGAAGTTCAGTTCAGCGGTAAGTTTGCATATTTTTACTTTTTAAAATTCAAACCCTCCTGGGTGAAAATTAGTAAAACATTGTATTTTCAGGAGGCGGTTGGAAAATTTTGGAAAATTTAATAATTGGAGGTACGGCAATTAAGGATCAAAAAGTACCAACTTTTTGTCTTTTTGTCTAGGATTTTTTTTCGTCTTTCACCATTCTGTTTATGTTTAATAATTCATTTTTCCTCATCCAACTGATCAGTATGAACTTTATTTTGCGTAAAATTTGCGTTTTTTAATTGAATCTTGTTTTATAAAGATATTCAAATGAAGCAAAGTATTTTGAACTTATAAAGGATTTTCAAATGAAGTTAAAGAATGAATGAAAATATTGCCATTTAAAAATAAGGATTATTTCAGTTTTCTATCGTAATATGGAATATTACATAATGTCAACATTTTGTGTTTTGATTTTTTAATGTTGTAGTTAACAGCTCAAGAGAGCAATATCAGCTGTTTTGGTTGTCCAGAATACATGTTTTTAATATTGTATATATATATTTAAACAATATATTCTTTAATTGAAATAAATATCAGTGAATGTTATTCTCAAACCTTTTTTATCTATTTATTGTATATTTTTTAGCTTTGGAGTAATGATGGTATCAAGGATATGGTGCTTCAACAAATTCCTTTATCAAGGTAAACAGTTGCGATTAGTTAGTCTTTGCTTTTGCGATTGTATAGACAGGAGGTTTTTAGGAACGACTGTGTTACATTTCTGTTAGAACGATTTTTGGCGATTTATTTCGACGCTCGTTCTACCGTTATAAATGATTTTCGAAACGTTTTGATCTCACAGAATCTCGAAAGCACTGAAAACATAAACAGAGAGAGATTCCCGCGACCACGTCAAAGACTCTTTCGAATCAAAGACTTTCATTTCTTTTTCAATTTTGTGTTCTTAATTGTTGAAAAACTTTTTTTTCTGACAAATTTGAAATATCTTTTAAATACGTTTAATATATACCGGGTGTCCCAGAAAAAATATCGGTGTTTGATTTGTTGTTGTGTGCAAACTACTTGTCGGGTTTTAGTTTTTAATGCTATTTTCTGTAGCTGAAAGGCCAAATTAATCAAATTCATATAATTTTTAAATATCTGGTGTTTCACTTGGTCGCAATCAGTAGATCTCTGAAAAACCAGAATGCTGAAAAATGTAGAAGAGAGCTAAAAAGACAGGTGAAAAAACAGGTTTTTTGAAAGCTTTAAAATAAACATCATCGATTTATTCTTTATCAATCACTAGAGGAAGTCCTCAAAATTGGGTTTCGGATATTAAGAATGGAATTTATTATCTTTTTCTTTGCAAAATGATCGTTTGTAAGGAATTTTTACAAGAACGTTTTCTTCGATTGAAAAAATGTCGTGGTCCGGATTTTCTGTTATTCTTTAATTTCAAATAAAGTTAATACCTTCTTCAATGAGCGTGTACAATCAATTCTGTGTTCTGGTAAAATCTTGAATATCCCTTTTGATTAGAATAGTCGCATTTCTTCAGTTTTTCAATGCTTTTAAAAAGAGTATTTTTCAATAAAACTTCGATTCGGGCGCTTTAATGAAAGGAATGTAACCAATATGCCAAAAGCTAAGTTGGAATTTGAGAAAACAAATAAATTTAGCGTTAGTTTTTTAACCATAATGCAACAAACGCCGACACTTTTTTGGGACGCCAGATATATATAAAATAATATACCGAGTGTCCCAAAAAACCTTACATTTGTTTTGCAACTTTATTGCAAAAACGCGAGTGGATAGCTCCATATAATTGCCTGCAATAGAAAACCTGATAACTAACGAACAATTTGAGGCCTCATTTAGGGAAAACGCAAGTGTTTAGGCGGAGATATTGTCGACAGTTTGAAAAAAAAACAAAAACAGAGCAGTTCGTCACTGAAGAAGGCTTTGCATCCTTTTAGAACTGCACCTTTTCAATTCTTATGTAATCGGGAAAGCAAAGCTTTAAAATCGTCATTGACTCTGAGTTGTTCTTGTCAAAACTGTCAAAGTAAAGAAATTTCTTCAAATCTTGAATTATGCGAAAATCAAATTTAAAGAATTCTTTCATTTCAAACAAACGGAGAAGTTCAAATATTTCAGCTGCTACATTTGCGTTTGCAATCAATGTTGTCTGAAATTGTTCGTTCATTATCAGTCTATCTATTGCTAGTAATCAAAATGTGTTTTGTATTCTCACGTATGCAATAGAGCTTGAAATCCAATGTAAATTTTCTTGGGGACTCCCTGAATATATTTTATAATTACTTACTATGAAGCAAGCGAACGCAGAAATTATAGATAACTTTTTGGCACATTAGGCCTTTTGAACCTGCGTTCTCATCAGTGTTTTTTAGTAAGGTCTCAGTGTGCCAAAAATTTTCTAAACTTTTTTGCGTCCGGTTTTTTCATATTAAATAATTTTAGTCACAATTATTAGTATCACGAAAATATATTTTATCTGTATATTATTTTGGAAAGTAACATAACCAGCCTAAACTTAGGTTTAAAGTTTTTGGAGGATTACTTAACTATAGTCCAGTTTATGTTATTCTATATGATTTAAATCTCACAACAATAATAATGCTAATTTTGAGATCAGACTCTTCTTGAAATGGATTAAAACACGCGGCAATGAAAGAACACTCCCACAAAACCCTTTTTTTATTTGCAAAATTCGTTTTGCAACAATACAACTATTTTTCACGAGAAATTTTACTTGAGAGAAACATTGACTTTTTTAAGAGTTCGGTGCAAATACTAATTTTTGCCATTTTTATTTAAATTTAAATTTTTAAGGAGGGCAATCCTTCAGTTTGAAAGCAGATTTTCATGGTGCCCTCCATTTAACTACTGACAATATTAAAGTAACATAGAAATTAAATATTAAAAACCTGATAGACAAATAAGCTCATTTATGTTATTTTTTAGGATTGGTGATCCTGACGAAATAGGTGGCTTGGTAACTTTCCTTGGTTCAGACGAATCGAAGTACATCACTGGTGAAGTAATTGTTGCGTCTGGAGGTATGCCTGCGAGACTGTAACAACTTTTAGAAAGATCCTGGCGGAGACTTATTATGTTTTAAAAAAGATATTTCAAAGAAATGATTTAACTGTTAGTTAATTGGTTAATTTTGAAAGCAACAAAAATAGATTCAGACTTTAAGGGCTCTCGATTGCTGAAGTGAAATATTATAGCGCTAAAACTAAAGTTCAACTGTTTTAGAGCTTAGTTCACGTGCTAAACTTTACAATTTGGCAATTTAATTAGATTCTTCATGAATTTCCATCTGGATGTTGCTATTAAACTTAGTGATTCGAAGAACCACGGTAAACCCCAGTATTTCGTTCATTCCTTACAGAATTTGTCACAGAGAGTCACATTTTTGGTTTCATAATATTTGTTGACTGTCCCATGTTGATTATTATATTGTAAACTAATGGACTATTCCATGTTGAAAAAAGACCAGCTCATGTTAAATTAAAATTAAAGACTATCCATATTAATGTTTCAGAACAAAACGATGCTTCATCATCATCAGAAGCCCCAAACTTTTACAAATCAGTAGATTAATATATACTATTTCAAGAAAATACAAGCGTGCGCATTAATACAAGTGCTAATTTTAAGTGCTAATTAAAATTTAAGAATTTTTGCTCATCTCGAACACAAAATTTGTTAACCCTAACCATTTTGTATATCCCATGAGGACTTTCATTATCGATAAGAAGACTCGAATACTCTGATAAATCAAAACATTGGTTTTTCTCTGGAAGGGTTGAGCAAGTCAGCCAGGCTCAATTTTATAGATAATCCATGTAAACGCTTTAGAACTTATTTACGTACTAAAATTTACAATTTAGCAATTTATGCATTTCTATTTGGATTGAATAGTAAGTAGTGTGATAAAACATTTCATTTTATAATAAAAAAATGTTTTCTCTTATGTTAAGACTTTCTATAAATTTACTTACAAGCACAATCTTTCCCTACGATTTAATAGCTGTTTCCTGCAATTTCCAATGATTGCTATTATGAATTTAAGCAGAAACACAGATGGTGATGGAACAAATAAGTTTTAACATGCTTTATGGGGATGATGGGATGGTAATGGGTTTATTGCGTCTGATGTTCTTATCGAAACGTTATTTACCTTTATAAACAGCACTGCTTTCTGCTTTAGTAATCTGTTCATTACATCATCTAGATTTAGAAATGGCTTTTTGGAAAGATTATAATATTTATAACTTAACTATTTTGGAAGTATAATTCAAGGAAATGCCATTATATGAAGGATGTGTGCTGGATCCAGGATAATTCGTTTTGTTGAAACACAATTTCATCATTCCACTACTGATATATATACAAGCTTCCCTTACAGAAATAAAATTTACGCACAGCCTCCTATTTCTTTTAGATCTTTTGAACATTATGATTATTATACACTTATGATTCGCGCTAAAAATGAGAAGGATAATTTGCCTTGTTGTAGCACAGGCAATGACATTTAGCACAGGCAATGTAGCACAGGCAATGATAATTTGCCTTGTATATCCACGAGGTTTCTCTCACTAAAATGACATGTACCCATAGCATGTTATTTTTACAGATTTTTTCGACATTGTAATTACCATACACTTCAAATACCAGTCAAATATGGAAAGGGGTAATTGGCCTTGTTGTAGCACATTTTTATAAATCCAAAATGTTTTCTCACAGAAATGACATTTACCCATAGCATATATTTTGCAGATTTTTACAGATTTTTTCAGATTTTTTTTCATCACTATAATGTTTTTTACATTTTTACGTTTTTTTACGTCATGCCCGCCACTCTTCTTATACCTGTTAACTCCACGGCAATGGTCGCAAAATAACGCTTATTTTTACAATTTATGCCGCAGGTGTGAAGAGCATGAAATATTAACGTTTCGCATAAAGGTTCTAATAGTTTATACTTCGTTTGAATGAATTTCAACTTAAATTAGTTAATCCCGTTTTTCGATTAACTCATCCTTAAAAGAATTTCTATACTCGGAATCAGACGTTTTCAAGTCTTTTGAAGAGATCACAAATCTGCAAACGTGTTATCGAATATTAGAACTGCTGAAAAGTATTCAAGAATTGGTGAGTACTATAATTTTAATTTCTGTTATTTTTATTTTATTAATGAATTCATTCTCTGTCAATTTTAATGAAAAAAAGAACTCTCGCATAAGAAGGTTTTGCACAAAGACACGGATAAAACAATGACATCAGAATGAGCTTCGTCGTAGTCCTCGACAGGTCCCATTCTTGGTGAAATTTGGCTCTCGAGATATGCGATATCTACCGTACACATGTTTTTTTTATAAGAATAGTCTATAAGAATGTCAAGGTTCAAAATCGCTGAAATTTTAGAATAATTTAAGAATAATGCCAGGCTCAAGCTTCATCAAGACATGGATTTTTTATTTTAATACAACATTTATTGTTCTGTTCTGTTCTTGTTTTCTTTTGTTTTTATGATGAAGCAACACATGAACAAAGATTTGAATTTTTTCCCTTGATCTTCAGGCGAATTTACACTTTGTGTCGGTTAAGAATAATTTAAGAATAATCCCAGGTTCGAAAGCGAAAATTTTTAAGAATATTAAGGCTCGGCAAAAATTGAGGTATTCTTATAAAAAAATGTGTGTATGTTTAAATATCTTCTTAGGATCATAAATTGGTATTATACTTGGAAAAAACTCTTTTCAAACTGAAACATACTAATTTAACTCATTTAAGATGATTTTTGAAGTTTCGCTACGCCCACATTTATATCTAGACATTTACAACGCTCTCACTTCTAGTCAAAACTGTCATGTATTTCTAGGAATATAGATTTTTGACCAGTCGACCACCAGGTCTGGCAGTTCTTTGTATGTGACAAGTTGTTCATAATTTTCAACAGCTCGAAGATATTATTTTAACGGCCATAATTTCTCGCATCTTAGGTAAAATCTATACAAAATTTACCATTTTCCAAGTAATTTATGGATGCTGCAATTTTTATTGCTCTATATTTACGCTGATTATCTTTCATATTTAGCTAGTACCAACAGAAAGTGAATTTTCTTTTCCAAAATCGATATTAGCAACCAATATGCAATTTGTCTTTATAAATTCAGTTAAATATATATTTTTTTTAGATATGTCGTCATTGTTTAAAAAGCTGATACCGAAAGGTCAAGAAGTAAAGAGTGAGTTTGTATACGTTTATTTACGTAGGGAATGCACGTTTTTTTTTTTATAAAAGCAACCTTTGTAAGAAACGTCAGGTCAAGATTTGGCTCAATTTTTTTGCTGTCTCAGACATTACGTACGTTAAATACAGAGAAAGTTTACAGACGTTAAACACTTGACCTAAAACACAGGTTAAGGATGTTTTAGAGAAGTGTAGGGGTTGCTAATGGGGGTAATGGGTGTAGCTAGTTTGTAAAATTCAGTCCAGAAATAAACAAATTGAGACTGAAACCTAAGCTAGCTGTTCTTATAAAATATAAAAATTGAAACACTTTCGCTGTGAAATATAGCTTAATGCATTGAAAGATACTCACATTTTAATCTTTTTAGTTAGTTTAAGTTTATGCAAAAACAGTGTTATGTAAGAGAGCAGATTTTACACTGTTTTTTAAATTTACATAAATTGAAAATTTCACCGTATATGTGAAGTCAGTATTTTGTTTGTTTGTATATTCTGAGATTGAAAGCAAAATGAACAAAATGATCAACGTGATCAACAAAATGATGAAGAAGAAAAGATGAACAAAGGATAAACAAAGGTTTCAGCAGAAGCATCAAGAAGGGGATGGGAGATGTAGCGGGAAAAATCAAGGGAAAGGGAACGTCTAAGGGGCTCATGAATATTAATGTCTGCTGAGGTCTAAAGTAGTGGCCCCTTTTTGGACATTGTATCGGGGCCATATATGGCATCACGCCGGCTCTTCGAGCTTTCGTTTTTGTTTTGAAATGATCAGCAACATGGCAGTAACCACAATCACGAGACTTAAAAATTATTATTTCAAGCCCAGTAAAGGCCCACATCAGCAAACTGCAGGCTCAATCTATAAAATCAGTTTTTAATGCGGGCTGTGCTGTCTTAGATCTGTTTAGATATTGAATTAATAGATTCAGTAGATTATTTCAGTGCAGACGTTTTGTCGTTGTTGATTATTACCCTATCCCTACTAATGTATATCCGACACCAAAGAAGGTAGTATGAATTTATACTACAGTAAGAGCCCGCCAATGAGAAACTTACGTTAAAAAAAAACAACAGACTGATTTTTCGAAAAAATTCACAAATTATGGAAATCAGTTCAGATAATAGAGAGTATTGCTATAACTTTTCTATCATATTATTGGCAGCATGCATCAGCCCAACTCTTTCTAAGCGGGAAAAATATTAAGAAACCAGATAGGCTGATTTTAAAAAACCCAGTTTTTTATTGGCGAGTTCTTATTGTATATGGATATAATGTGTTAGCATGGATTTATATTTATTATTTGAAATTAGGTAGTGGGAAGGATGTTTAAATTAGCCCTTTTTCTGAACTTTAGGAAAGTCTGTAGCAGATGAGGAAACTACATTGTTCACAGCAATACTTGGATCAAAAGATAAAGAAAGAGCCAGTTTAACATTGAGTAGATCATTGAAGAAGAATGGTCAAATAGTGGTTGATAGTAACATGGCTGTTACCGGTTGCGAGAAAAGCCCCAGCTCACAGATCGACCAATCAAAATCATTGGTAGATTACATTAAAAAAGAGAGCACAACTGGTCTTATAGTCATATCATCAGCTGCTCTCAAGAATTTTTTTGATAACTACACACTTGCTGATCTTCAGATAAGTGGGATGTGCACGAAACTCGACGCCAAGAAGTTTTCAAAGGGATTGGCTGATGGTCTCAAAAAGAAAATTATTTTCATTTCTTTCTCTTTGGACGAATCTTTATCCCCAAGACTTTTCCATTCTTGTGAAAGTATTATTTTGGATGAACCAGAGCCAGATACGGAAATTTCACAACTGAGCATCGAGAGAATTCAGTCAGCGTTGAGGAGAATAAAGAAATAATTATAGGTGCAAGTAAAATGATGAAGTAGATACGGAGAATACTACTTGGAATTTCTGCCTAAAAGTTTTCAAATATTCTTTGTCAAAAGTCTAACAAACACGTACCTCATGACCTTTTCAGCCTCGTACCCTGACGTCATTTTCGACTATGAGGCCTAAGCTCCACGGAAGCGGTCTAAAATAAAACGAGTCCCGTACTCTCACATGAACGAGGTCAAATTGAGTTGACGTCAGGAAACCAGGCTGCCCTCGTTTGTATAGCTGCTACGAAGGAGCTTTACTTTTGATAATTTCATTTTTACTTGACATTAATTTAAGAGGCTTCAGCCTAAAGTTTGACACTAGTTTTTCAAGATTTACCAAGTAACCCCTCGTCAATACTGAAGGGGAGCAAACGTTAATGGCTTTCCATAATATTGTATTTTTAGCAGATGGCAGCAGCAGCAATTTCCTATTTCCGGTTTCATTGAGTAGAACTCGATTATCATTGAGCAAATTTAGGAAAACAAGGTATAAAGCTATACATTGCATCAAATTCTAGCAAAAATAAAATTATTAAAATACTAAAGATCCTTTACAGTAGCTTTGCAAACGTGGGGACATTTGTGGGCCACCCAATACAATAGATCCCCGCTATTGGCTTTATCCTCATTGTTTACCAAACGATTCTAGTGATCTTCTATTGTTCTCCTATTGTTCTCTCGGATATTTTGAGCTTCAGTTTCTTAATCTCTTGATAGCGGGTTCTACTGTATCTTGTCAGAACGTTTTTTCCTCGAAGAAGCGTTTTTGCTCATGTTGAATTATTTTATTCTAATTTCTTGATCATGGTAAATCACGTCAATAAACAATTATTTAAAACGCGCCAAAACATTTCTTCAAACAACAAGAGGCAAGCAGCTATATTTTCAGATCTAACTGACTTTCACTCTAATTTACATTTGGATTCACGATCAAATTTGAGTTATCTCAGAGATTTAGTATGGCTCTTACCTTTGTAAGATTTAAGTAAAAAAGGATTTTAGTGTCGCTGAAATGCAAACTTTGCCGGTTAGGGACAATGCAAAATTTATTGCAAGCACATTTTTTGAACTGTAAAGACGGGGCAACTTTCTATTTTCTGGCCCCAGTCTTTTTTTTTATACCCATATAAAATATTACAATACACCTTTTACATTCTACTATACTTTCCTAATTACTTTACAACAATACAGAAACGATGCCATGAGGAGCGAAAGACAATGACAACCCCATGGGCAATACATAAAGATGCACAATGTTAAACAAAAATGCAAAGTGAAACTAAATTAACTAACTACAAAATACAAAATAAACTGACAAAAAATAGGTGCTTATGTATGGGAGTTTGCAGCAATGGAACATTTAAAAGCGTTCTGTAGCATGAATGAATTTGAGGGTTGCCTCAAGAAGTTTCTTTATATTGATGTTAATGGTTAGCCTTTCGTCGCCATACAAAATGAATTTGAGTAAAACGCCATTTGAAAGAGAGGAAAAACCACGAGGTAGCAATATTGCATTTACACTATTGAGAAGATCAGATCTAGACAGCTGGGATTCATTTCACTTGTAAAATAAATTTTGCACTGTCGGTTAGGGTTTATTTTGCACTAACCGGTAGAAAATTCTGCTGGCATCGTATAGACGGGAGGCTAAAATGACAATTTTACGTCGATTTTAAATTCTGCCAGCACCGCGTGATGGCGTAATTGTGGTCTGAGAACAGGAAACAGTCCATTTTAACTTTTGACCTCTCTGGGTCCTACGAATTATGAAGCTATGCCATGATGATTCTCATGTTTGACTCAATGCTTGACTGGCAGATTCTAATTGTTTTATTTTTCGAGCGTGGCATTATTGCTAGCATCGCATTATTTGTGTTTTATTTCATTTGCCATCATCTTTAATAGTAAATCTAAAATAAAGTAATTGGAGTGATTTTTTTTTGTCAAATTGCATGTTGTGGTGGTATAATTTCTAATTTTTGAATCATTTGTAATTGCTCAAATGCAAATATTTTTTATTTGGTTTTCGTCTCAACAAGTTTTTTTCTATTTTAATGAAGATAGAGTAGACTAGATAGAGAATTTTCAAATTTTCTTCAAGAAATGCTTTTTTGAGAATTTTCAGAGAAATTTCAAATGTCAAAAATTTCTCTGGGAAGGAGGCTGTTTTTGGACTCATTGAGCTGAATTGTCTTATTTGAAGACGAATGGATGGACTGAAGGTGTATTTTTCTTTGGGAGGAGATGGCTGTTTGCGTTGCAGTTATTGCAAATGAGGTATCTTTTTGTTGCTTTCATCCCTTATGACTTTACATGTTTTATGTACACGTTTTTGCTGGTTTTTCTTTCAATGCAGCCCCCATGCTTTTGAAAATGTGATGTGGTGGTTCTGGTTTGAAAAAGGGCCTAAGCTAAGCTAAGTAAGACGGACACAAATAATGCTTGCAGAACACAAACGGCAAGATTTTATAGGATATTTACAATAACAAGAATCTGTACAGCTGCTTGGAAGAACGAAAAAGCACAGGAATCTGTACAGCTGATTTGAAAAATGAAATAGCAAATCGTTTTGAGCTATCACGGCTGTTACGACGACGCGGAAGTCAAGTCTGGTCAAAATTATTTAGGCCGTTATGGCACCTCGCGATATAAATTAATCTTTAGCTCGCGTTCCATAAATCCTATCAAAACAACGAAAAAAGCATCAATTTTGCCATTAAATTCTCTTTAACAGTAATTTAAGTTGACAAACAGAACGTTTTCAGGTAAGTAACAAAAAAAATTTGAAGCTCACTTTGCCAGATTCCGTGTCCAGTGACAACATAATCTGCAAAGCTCACTCGATCATATCTTGATGAAGATTTATCAATAACTTGAGTTCTATAAATAATATCAATACAACAAAAAATATCATTGAATTCTGCATTAAATTCTCAACAAAACTGATTTGAGTCCGTGAAGAAAAATTATTTTATGTTTTAAAAAAAAATATTTAAATTTGATCTGACAAAGTCACGCAAAATGTGACAACAGAATTCTGAGAAAATAGACAATCTCACACAACACTTCACAATCAAAAGTCATTTATAACTAATGTTTTATGAACGTTATCAAAACAACAAAAAAGAATTGATTTTGCTATTAAATTCTCTACAAATAGTAATGTGGATAATTCACCGAAAATATTTAGGTTGATAGTAAAAAATAATTTTGAATTTTATTTTACGAGATTGCATGACGGATGAAAACAAAATTTACAAGCTCAGTCCGAAATATTGCGATGAAAATTCATCAATACCTTGAGTTCTATAAATGATATCAAAACATTGAAAAAATAATTGAATTCTGAGAACACGCTGCACAACTAGCCCCCCTAAAATTTGCTGTCATTTGCCCGGGGAAGGTTTTATTAGAAGTAAAAAGGCCTAAATAAACAGATAGAGCAATGTAGCTTACCCTGATTGCTGGACGAACTTGATTTCAAAATGCAGAGCACTTGTGCAGACATGTTGAAGGTTTCAAATGGTCATCAGCATTGCTTAGCAACGGCTATCAATGTTTTTCCAGTGAAATTGAAACAGCCTCATATTCAAAGTAACATATGCAAAAAAATTATATAATTATCTTTTGTCTGGATGAAATGATAGCCAAAACTTTAACGATGGATGAGGGCCAAAAACTGGCCTAAAAGCATAACACGCATAACACTCATTTGCCTTATTTTTTTACACATTTAAAGGAAGAGCTAACTCAAAAAGAAATTAGATATGTAAGTTAGACGAAGATTACTATATTTAATGAAAAAAAAATAATGATTTATCTGTTTCGAATGTTGAGAAATAAATTTTTGAAAAATGGTCAAAATCCCGAAATCACAGAAAACGGTATGTTGTCACGCAAAAAAATTGCTGACTTGACTTCCACCTAAACAACGTTGCGTAACAGCCGTGAACTAAATTTTTAATTTGAAATTTTTATGTTAAATAGTATGTGAAAAGTTTTCTGATTTGAAAAATACCTTAGGTATCAAATTTGTTTCAACAATTTTTCCTTTGTGCACAGGATGAAATCCTCAAAGCTGCTGTGATGAAATATGGGAAGAATCAGTGGAGCCGAATTGCATCTTTGTTGCACAAGAAATCCGGAAAACAGTGTAAAGCCAGGTGGTATGAGTGGCTTGACCCCAGCATAAAAAAGGTAAATGTGGCCAGATTTGTGAGCTGTGTTTTTTTGTTACTATTCTTGTTTCGAGTGAAGAAAAACTGTTTAATTGCTGGTTTATTTGAAGATGAAAAGCTGTTCCAAATATAAGTTAAACTTTGTTGTTGTATAACAACTAGCTGACTAAAACTGGACAATTTATTTTATCAAAATAATATGTGAGCGAAAACAAAGAAACAATGGCCAGATTTATGTCTTCACCAAGAGAGTTTACACAACTTGGTTAATCCATTTTTTGCCATTAAAGCATACAACTTGCTGCTCTCTACAAAGAAAACTTGTGTCCAATTATTTTTTATTAATAAAATATTTATATATATATGTTATTTTTCTTATATTGAAAATATAATTTAACCAAAGTCTGTTAATTTTATGTTGTTATTTTAATTCTTATAGACTGAATGGAGCAGAGAAGAGGATGAAAAATTGCTTCATCTTGCAAAATTGATGCCAACTCAATGGAGAACAATTGCGCCATTGGTTGGAAGGACTGCTGCTCAGTGCCTTGAAAGATATGAATATCTTTTGTGAGAAAATTCATATATTTTTTAAGTTCATCAATAAACTGCACATTTATTTTATTTTGTGTATATATATAAATCACTTGATAGAGTAAAGATTGATTTTTATAAATATTCAAAAATTGTATATAATATTAGTATATAATGTATACATATACCGGGTGCGTCAAAGATGTTCTGCATTTTTTGCACACTCGGTATATATATTATATATAATGCTTATTTTATAATATGAAATTAAATTGTCAAATCGATGGAAAAATTAAATTTGGTTATTTTTCAAAAAATCTTAAATATTTTCATTTATTAATCCACATCCCTTGGTATATCTAGATAATTTTTAATCTGAACTTTATAACCTTATAATAACCCTATATGTTCTTTTAGGGATCAAGCACAACAACGAGAAGGAGAGGAGGCAGATCCAAGGAAACTTCAACCTGGAGAAATTGACCCAAACCCTGAAACTAAACCAGCCAGGCCTGATCCAATTGATATGGATGAAGATGGTGAGTGGGACCTTGATATTAGGAAACTTTTACTCCAGAATAAACTCGATTTCTTTACTGGGTGTCCCATAGAAAGGTAACAACTTTGATCAAGGCTAGCAGTTTGAGTATTTTTTAGATAGTTTTAGGTAGTCAACTTAAAAATTGATACCTAGTTTGTTATTATTTGTGCGTTGAGAATCATTAATGCTGAAAGTTTGAATTTGTCTCCAACCCCTAACCAGAGGTCTATATTGTGTCTTTAAATCTCCTAAATCATAGCATTTTACTAAATGAATTTAATGCACTCTACGGTTACCTAGTATTAAAAAAGAATATGCACGAAAGTCGTTTCAGTATATGGGCTCCAAAGTGTACAATGAGCTACCTTTAGACATACGTCGGACAGAGACACACAAGGAATTTGTTGAAAAAACTTAAAAATCATTTGGCATGACACAATCTTAATGGCATAACGAACATTATTTTATCTCAATGTGAAATTTGGTTTTATAGATTCTACTCTTGTAATATTTTATCAACGTTTTTAATGTAACACATTTTCTGTCAATTTCATTTAAGGTCTAGGGCACAGGACAGAGACAGTGATAACAGCGATGTTGAAATTGTTGAAATGTTTATCCTGTATAAATATTCGTTTTATTATTATTATTATTATTATTATAATGGTGCTAGTAAACACATTCAGAAAGAAATCCGAAAACTGAAATTTAAATGCCTAATTATGGGTAAAGTCTCTTTTTTCTACAATTTTTACCAAAAATCTACCAAAAGGAAAGAGCAATTTTTGCTTTCAAAAAATTTAGTCATAGACAACTGATTTTCAAGATTCTTTTTGGAATCTTTGTTAGTGTTTTCAAAAATGGTATGTTGTCTGGAATACTCCTGTGATTCAGAAAATCCTACAACACAATCCTTTAACAGTGTAGGCCAAATTAAAACCTCCTGGTTTTGAGTGGGAGGCAAATTTGAACTCTAAATGTTACTATTCCAGTTCTCAAATGACTTCAAACCAGATTTTTATTTTTAAGTTGACTATAGAAAATTACTTAAAAAGAATTTTAATTTTTTTTAATAAGCCTTAATCAACCAAGCCTTAATCATAAACAATAATAAACCTTAATCAAACTGTTACTATATTTTTGGAACACCTGGTAAATATATATTTATATGTATATAAATTTTTATATTTTCAAATACGAGTATCACAGGGAAAAATAATTGAACTTAACATTAAAAGAATAAAATTGAGAAAAAGTTTGTTCCCATGGGGCATGAGAATGCCTTTTGAAACTGTGACATAATTTAGATCATTTGTTGCTGTACTTTAACAAAGCAAGCTGAAGACTTCAGAAAGAAGAGGAGAGTAGGCTAATTATAGCGACCGCAAGAAGGTTCAATTTACGAAGAACCTTTTAGACTCATTTTGAATCTAACCTTTCTTATTCTTAGGCTGTGCTTTCCTTTTTAACTACACCCACATCAATGATTTTATTTTTCGAATAAGAATGTTATGTTTGTAACATTTAATTATAAATAATAATGATAATAATGAGCGACGTTTCGATGTCATCTTAACACCATTTTCAAGCTAAATGAAATAAAAGACGTTGTTTGTTTATATAGAAAAATAAACAATAGAAAGATTTTTTATCACGTGATGAGAATTTTGGCGGTTCAGATGATTGGCAACAAAATGACCAAGTGAACAATTTGGCGGCGATGGAATCTGACTGCTTGATTTTATTTATGTAATAATTTTAATATTTAATTTTAATGTCGAACATGTATCACTAATAAATGTTCGTTTGTGTTTAGAATTAGAAATGTTATCAGAAGCAAGGGCTAGACTAGCAAATACACAGGGTAAAAAAGCGAAGAGGAAGGCACGTGAGAAACAATTGGAAGAGGCCAGAAGATTGGCTGCTTTGCAAAAAAGAAGAGAACTTAGAGCTGCTGGGATTGAGTAAGTAATTTTTATTACCTAAAATAAACTAAATTTAGGGGAAACAGAACTAATGCGAAATTGAAGCAATACACGGTGATCCAGGACATGGAATAAATTCGAAAAATTGAAGTTGTAGATATGATAAACCTTTTATACACAATTAAAGACACGAAGCTGAGCTATTTTGAACTGAAAACATTTTAGAAATCGGATCTGTAAAAGTCGATTAATGGCTTTCGAAAGTTTTGAGAATTTGAAATTCTTTATTTCCTAATTTCACTTGCGAGTATCCCGATTATAAAATTTCAATTACTCTGTTCAAATGCTACTGATTTCCGAACGTTTTTTTTTTTACAGAATTTTCCAATCGGACAATTGCTGAACGTATTTCATTCCCAAAAATAGTAATGCTTTCAACAATTTAAATCATATCTAAAACTATTGTCATTTCACAATTCAAAATGGCGAAAAATTACCAAATTTTGGGGTTTATGTTGCAAACAAAAAATCTGACTAAAAGGGACTCTTGAAAATGCAGGCCTGTATTTGGAACAATTTCACCTGTGAAGATACTGATTTTGAAATTCGATTTTCTCCGTTCACCAGCTGAATTTTTTTTGCATAAAGGCTTACATTCGAACAGTTGCTAACTTTTTATTGCCAAAATGCTTTTACTTATTTTAATTATATCTGAAAAAATGAAAAAATAGAAAATTGACCAGTGTCACTAGCCAATGCCCACACCGAGGCCACACAGTCTCGTCTGGTCGGCTATTTAGAGAATTGGACTTCGCCCTTAAATCCTTTATCGCAAAATGTGTTATAAACGCTTTTGGAGTGAGGCAGATAAAGAATTTAATTCGAAAATTGCAAGCAATCGGCAATTTCGCACATAAATCTGAATTGCGGTGGCTTACCAGTTGACTGTCCAACTAAACGCGGAGGCAACACCAATAAAGGCCCCGCAGCTATCCATTTTTTTCCAGTCTAGAAAACTGAGAAACAATTTGCAATCTAATAAAAGAAATGGCAGTTTGCAGTCTGGTAGAAGAAAATTACAAAATACAAGAAATCATAGAATATAATCTGTAGAGTATATGGACCCTAGAAACACGTTTTCGCTCAGGAGGACACGAAAGTAGCAATTAATATAGAACATAAATGTTATATTTTACATGTTTCCATACTATTAGTCCGTTATCCAGCTTTTTGGTGAGCTTCTCTAGCTTTCTTTGGAAAAAAGGGAAGAAGTTAACTTGACATTACGTAGTTACTCAAAATGCAGGCCAACTTAACAATGCATTAAATTTTTGGGAAAATTACTTTATTTGTCCTTTGGAAAAATTACTCCAAACTCTGGAAACAATACTCCAAAGATGCTCTACTTTAGTCTAAGAAAGGTTTTAAAGAGTCCCTTTTAGTTAGATTTTTTGTTTGCATCATAAACCCCCAAACTTTGATGTTTTTTGCCATTTTAAATGGTAAAATGGCAATATTTTTGAATTGAATATAAATTGTTGAAAGCACTAGAAGTTTTGGAAGGAAATACGTTCAGCAATGTTCCGATTGCAAAACATTGTTTTTGAAGTCTGAAATCGGTCGCATGTGAACGGAGAAATTGAAATTTCAAAATCGGGATACTCGCAAGTGAAATTGACAAAAAACAGGAAATCGCAATGTAAACAAAATATTTTGAATTCCCGAAACCTTTCAGAGCCATAACTCGGCTCTTGCCGATCCGATTTCAAAAATGTTTTCAATTCCAAACAGCGGCGGATCAAATGTTTTATAATATCTACGTCTTCATTTTTCGAATTTATTCCACAATTTCTAACGAGCTGGAGCACAGAACAATAGTAGACATGGTTTGTTTTGTATTCATTTTTTAAAGCATAAAAATATATCGCAAACTTTGAGAGTTTTATGCTGCTTCTCTGTGATTAGAAAAATAACAACAGATTGATGCAGGAACGCAGGAACAAAATCTCTTGCTTTTTCATTTAACGTGTAACAGTCACAGAAATTGAATTCTTATTTATGTTCTAATTATCTATTTGCTTATTTGTTTTAGGATAGAGAGATACAAAAAAAGAAAGAAGCGTGGTGTTGATTATAACACTGAAATTCCTTTTGAAAAGAAACCAGCTCAAGGTAATCACTTAATGATTCACTACGTTTGTTGGCATTTCTACAAAATTTAGCTATCTATTTATATCATTACTTCACAATTATATCGTTATATTTTTTGAATGAATAAAAGCGTTAATCGTTTGCTGATTTATACCTCGACTATAAACCCTTAACCTCAAAAAATCTTCTAGGTGTTTTGGACAGACATAAGAGTGATTTTCAAGGGGCGCCAAAAGAACCATGTGAAATATTTTATTGAGACTTCAAATTAATAATGAGTAATCAAAGTAAATTTAGATTTAAAAACTGTATTGAGAATTTGCTTCAATAGAGCTTCGATGCTTTGATCTTGAAATGCCTTTGTCAAGTACGTTAAGTACCCCTCTTAAAATGCTTTTGTCAGACAATCTAACTTTGTAATGAGTCTACTTAGTAGTGGTAACCATTCCAATAAGTTCACCGTTTTTTCAGCCGTAAAGAAGGTAGAAACGGAAATCCGATCAATGATGTCACAGGATCGTCTTGAATTGCTGCTATTAATGACAGTAGAAAAGCAAATATTTTCTCTCGCTCAGCAAAGAAAGAATCATTTATGCTTTTGCAAGATCATCCTACGAATTTTTGCGGATTATTTCCGCTTTTTGAACCCTTTTGAATTTTTTGCGGATTATTTCCCGATGTTACTCTTATCTGTGGGGGCGCTAAAATACGTTTGGCCACTTCTCCTGAGAATATGCCACTTGTGTCTGGAGAGCTTAAATGTTGATCAACTTCCCTCGAATTTCGAATCTCTCAAAAATGTACCAAGTTGCCGATTTTAAGCTGAACGAATTCTTATCCAAGTTAGTCTTTTGTGTAGTTTTTAAAATACTATAATCGACCAGCACACGTTAAAGTTTTTTTTACTCACCCAGTACAATGTTTACTCAATAGACAATCCCACTTGAGATGGCAGAGGAGAGGAATGTATATTATGACCACAATTTTTGAATTCACAATCCATAATTGAAAATCTAGAATTCACAATTGACAATCTAGAATTCACAATATATGATTCACAATTCACATTCTAGAATTCACAATTCACAATCTAGAATTAACAATTCATAATCTAGAATTCACAATTCACAATCTAGAATTCAATATTTTCTACAATTCACAATTCAGAATTCACAATTCACAATTTAGAATTCACAATTTAGAATTCACAATTTAGAATTCACAATTCAGAATTCAGAATTCACAATTCAGAATTCAGAATTCACAATTTAGAATTCACAATTCACAATTTAGAATTCACAATTTAGAATTCACAATTTAGAATTCCCAATTCACAATTCACAATTCACAATTCACAATTTAGAATTCACAATTCACAATTCACAATTCACAATTCACAATTCACAATTTAGAATTTAGAATTTAGAATTTTGAATTTAGAATTCACAATTCACAATTTAGAATTTAGAATTCACAATTTAGAATTCACAATTTAGAAATCACAATTCACAATTTAGAATTCACAATTTAGAATTCAAAATTCACAATTTAGAATTCACAATTTAGAATTCACAATTTAGAATTCACAATTCAGAATTCACAATTTAGAATTTAGAATTCACAATTCACAATTCACAATTCACCATTCACAATTTAGAATTCACAATTCACAATTTAGAATTCACTATTCACAATTTAGAATTCACAATTTAGAATTCACAATTTAGAATTCACAATTCACAATTCACAATTTAGAATTCACAATT
>JAYJMH010004397.1:0-27218 GCA_036873815.1 Phacellophora camtschatica | reverse complement strand
AGTTTACCTTAATATTATTGAGAACAACGATGTTTTTGTCAACTGGTTTGGGTAAAACGTTTAGTTTTGCTTTTATCCCGGCTTGTTTTAAACGGACAAAACGTTTTGTTTTGCTTTTATGTTTTCATCATGGTTGAATGTTCGTGGATACCACAAAACGAAAAGGTAAAAAGGCTTTTCTGCAACTTTCAAATTTAATTAGGTTAATAATGATTGTAACGCCATGGAAATATTTTCGATCAGTTTCAACAAACTCTGTTAAAAAGAAAAATTTCAAAATATGCGATGTTTTCTTTTTGCCTTTGAGTTAACAAAATCAAATAAAATGTCAGCTTGGTTTTCAATTTACTTTGTAAAATTAATTCATCTCGTTGTCAAAACATGTCCATGCATGGTCATATCATTGTCAAAACATGTCCAAACAAATCCAAATATTGTTGTCAAAACATTTTTTTTTTTTATTGGGACCACTTGCATATGCAGGATAAAATACAAAATAAATGCATTATTAAACTTTAAAATGCAAGTTGAAATAGGATATGTTTAAGATACATCATACAAAATAGGATAAATTTTCTGATATTAGTGTTATAACTGAAATGTCAAATATGAATTGAAATGTTCAAAATTGTGTCTAAGTATCTTCCTTTCTTTTATTTTTTTTGCACAGCATGAATTTTTTAGTTAGCCTTGACGTTCTCAGCTGTGGAACGTTTCCCCGAAAACTTTACACACTGTTGCAAACTTATCTGCAAGAACAGCGATTAATCAAAAATCCCAACGGCAAAAATTGAGATTAACCTTTCTTCTTCAGAATGCGACATTTGAAAACACAGCGCGTGCAAGTCTGTGGTAGCTGTGGCGGTTTTTAGCAGCCCTGCTCGTTGGCCGCAGCTTCGCACAAAAGTAACAGCGTTTCCTATGTTTTGGCTGATTCATAATGGCGGCGCTCCAGCCAATCAAAAGATTTTTCGGCTGTGCTTACCAGGCGTATTTATTCTGAATGAAATAGCCTTGGTTACGAGGTTGCGGGCGTACAGGTTTTCGTTGTTTGTCATACATAATCATTATGTATCATATTGAAGCTTGTTATTGCTTTTTGCGCTAATTCGTATCATCTATGTTTGTATGTACACAAGATTTGAAAAATTCCTTTAATGACTTAATGATTACTGAATTGTTAATCGATAAATCTCAAACTATCCTACAGTACATGCAATTAGAATCTAAAGTCTTCTTTACTTCACACAGCATTACCATTAAAGCGTTCATTAAATTGCGTACTTGATAACATGTGCTGCTTCAACGACTGTCTGTGTTGGCTTGCTTCGCACGCGAGTATCCATAACAGGTACGGACATGCTGCAAAACGAAAAGAGTAAATAATAAATCAAAAACAGTGCAACAACGTCTGTACGTTGTACATAGAAATGATCCGAAGAAGAAGAGAAGTCCCTTCATATCACAGTACGATATTTAAACAAAGCTAAAACGTCGCTTAAAAGCAAATATTGAAATTGTAAGCAATTGAAATTATGGTGATCAGATTCATTTGATACCAAAATGTTTTGCATGCCCGGCCCAATTGCATGCATTATTGCTTTTCAATTCAGTCACTTTCCAAAGGAAAATGTCTGTCTACAAAAACATTTGCGCTCTTTCTTTGTCCGACACTGCATACAGTTTCTCTTCGTGGCTTCAGTGGCTTAGTCAGGGCAAATTCGAGTTTTGTATCACACGAAAGTCAATGTTATAGCGATTGGTCTGTCAAATCAAATGCTGGGTAACTCAAAACTCGAATTTCAAAACTATTATGCAATATAGGTATAGGTATCAAACTGTATTAATTCATAATTTTTTCTCGTGACCAGTACAACCATTCTAGTACAAAGAACAAAGTACAAAGTAAAATAGCAATGGACTCTGAAATTAATTTGCTCTCTCCCATTGTTGCTGAAAAATAAACATTTAAGATTTGATAACAAAATCGAATTTTGCATATTCCACAAGAATACTAAGTAAGGAAAACGTTTACTCACGTGACATTTGTGCGATTGTTTACCACAAACAAAGGATTCGTTTGACTCAGTATTTCGTCGTTGACGGAGATTCCTGGAAAAAAAGATTGAATTTAAAAAGGAAGAAGTACATATAGTAAAATGAGACCTTCCTCATGCTTCAAAATCATATCGATTGTAGACTTGCCTAAGTCTAGCCCGTTTGTTGAGTCAGTCGATGTGCAGGAGGAGATTTAGACACAATGTTTCTGAAATTTCTAAACAAAATACGACAATATGCGAGAAATAGACAGCAAGCTATTTCAGTGCCTTTTCTTCAGGCAAGATCTCGGCGGGCAATAAAATTAGTTGTTAAATAAATTTTCGCTTATATGAGTAGCGGGCCAGCACAGTTAAACATCGATCTGTGGAACATGTTGATGATACCTGTTTCAGCCGGAATAATATAAACGAACTTCCGAGGGCTGGCCCAGTTAACCGGATTAATTTTCAACGCCAAAACAAAGCCTTATTGATTCTCAAATGAAAAATACCTCGGCAAGACGAGCATGCCCGGTAAATGCAAACTAAAATTCACCCTAACAGGGCCTAAAATACGCAATACAAACAAAATAAGCTGCTTCCCACGGTAAGCTCGTGGAATAATTAACAGAAATAAAGATGACATATTTTTCGCAAAAATAAGTTTACCGTCTAAGTATTGTTTGAGAACAGAACGGAGTTGTTGATTTTCATCTTGTAAAGTTTGTCTTTCCTTGTCGAGGGCTAACTTGTCAAGCAGTACCTAAAATATCAAAATAAGTATATACAATTTAAATAGATTCTTTAAGAAATAATTTTCTTGTGCAATGTTTCGAGTGCCTCTTTTCACTGTGCAGTATGTCAGAAGAAAAAAATAACCAGAATGAACATACGATAGAACAAAGTTCACAGTCCAGAGAAGAAATGGAGAAAATTGTTTGTAACATTAAGAGAAAAAATAAAAAATGCAAACAGAGAAGAATAAGCTTGAAGAAAAAAAGTTCAGGGGTAAAATGGAAAAAAAACCCCCTTGGACCCCCAGATTAAACCCTTAACAGTCGCAATCGATTGCAATATTACGTAATATTGCAATAAGTCGCCTACAGAGTGCCCGAAAAGTTTAATCGTTTACAAATCTATTGTTGAGAATTCTCTTAGATCCAATAAATTTTGATAGTTGGCAAAATCAACTGAAAAATCACTGAAAAAATAAAATTAATTGAAGATTCCTCAAAACTAGGAAATTACTTTTAGAAAACACACATTACTTTTAGAAAAAACACATTACTTTTAGAAAACACACATTACTTTTAGAAAAAACACATTACTTTTAGCCTTTTCAGTTTCAATCAAATTAAATTAATCACAGTACTCAACCTTCTTAATATGCACAAACCTTCTTAACTTTCTTAACTTACTTTCAAAATACAAAATAAAAGACTAGAAAAATTGCGCTTCAATTGAATTTGCCGTACCTTATTCAGCCTTTTCCAAAAATTCTCCAAGGGACTATACTCGTGCATGATCTGCGAAAGAAAGAAAACACAATTGAATCAACCCTTTCACGTCGGGATTCATTTCCAATTAACAGGCAAATACTATCTCAGTGTCATTTTGCAGAGGGCAGCAAATACAAACGAACTTAATTCAATAGATGAAGTTACAATGAATTATATGAAATCAATGTAAAGTTTTTCTGTATATATTCGTTTGTCAAAGAAGCATATGGCTCTTCTAGAGGCGAAAAGAGATAAAAATTTCACGCCCGGATTTATTTTTGCTAAACAGGCAAATCCTATGCAAATTTTATTTTGCCGGAGGTGGCACATGTAAACAAATTTAATTTATAAGATAATTCTAAGTTGAAATATCTTAAATTCCTATAAAAATCTGTTCGCATTTACCTCCTGAAAATATGATGTTTTACGTTGTTTATCAACGGAATCAGGTCCCATCAGGTTAAGAAATAATCAAAATGCTCCGTTGCCTTTACTTTTGGTAGGAATTAATTTGCTAGACAACCATATATCTGCATCAAAAATGCCTAAACATACACTTTCTTGGCTCGATCGGGAGATCAGCTGGCGCAAGTAAGTAAACATTCACACGATGTACGAAGTTATACTCCCGCAATGTAAAATGTACAAGTTATGCATAAATGCTTCAGATATGCGATAAACTAAATTTGACCAAATAAGTATAATTCAAATTATACTTAAAATTTATTCCCCAATTTTGATATTCAAATCGCATAAGAATTTAATGTTTTGTCTTTTCAACTCCCAAAAACTCAATCAAATATTGACAATCAAATGTCGAGTGAAACAAAATTTAAAAAAATTGAGGAAACTACTACCGTAAGGTATTGAATACAGTTTAAAATATACCTTGGTACAATGTTGAATTAAAACACCCATACCTCGGAAAGTTTTTCAAGGGCAGGTTCTTCAACTGCCATCTCAACATCACGGTCCTCTTCCGGTGTTAGCGATGATGTATAAAATGGAAGGACCTGCAGAAAAACAACCATCATTTCAGAAATACTTTATTTTAAATTGTAAATTATTTTTAATTCTCATCACATTAGTTTTCATTGCTTTTCTTATCACATTAATTTTCATTGTTTTGATTTACATTGTAAAAACTTATCAAAATTTATCAAAGCAAATCTCTTTCAAATTCATATTACAAATTAAAACTCCTATAAAATATACCTTTTCCTCTTCCGTCTCTAATTTTCGACATATTTCAGCTTGCCTGAGAATCCTGTCTCCCTAAAACGTAAAAATTCACAGTATCAAAAAATTATAAATTTTCGGTTCCATCAAACTTTATACGCATCTTGAATTCCTCTCTCTTGGTAGACTTAGATTGATTATGTCTAAGGTGTTACACCAATTTCTTCTAGAATGTCTTCTTGCTGAGTTTGAACAAAATTAATTTGTCCTCTACTCTTCTTTAAATCGCTCATTTATTTTTGAAGGCCTGTTCTTTAAACAAGATATCTCATAACTGGGACCTAAATAATAAACTAACGCCTTTCAAATTTGTTCAAATGTTTTGTTTTCTTTTAACCCTTTCATCCCTGGAAGGGCCATATTGCTCATTACTAAACAACATAAAACGTCACAGCTTCAGGAGGTAAACGCGGACAGAACTTTATACTAATTTAAGATGTTTCAACGGGAGTTCATTTTTTAAATTATGTAAGTTTGAATGTGCTACCCCCTGAAAAATGAATTTCCTGCTAATTTGAAATAAATACGGGAGTGAAAGGGTTAAGGGTGAAAGGGTGTAAGGGTGAAAGGGTTAAGGGTGAAAGGGTTAAGGGCTTGTTCCTTAAACAAGATATATATATTGTAACTAACGCAACTAAATGATAAATTAACTCCTTTTCACATCCGGATTTTGTTCTTATTAACACGTACTAAATCATGACTAAATTTTTCATTTTTAGGAGGTGGAATAAGCAAACAAACTTTCATTTGATTCAACAAATAAGCTTATATTAAAATATCTAAAACAACTAAAAATTCCTACTGGAGTTACCCCCTAAACAGATTAATCCATACGGTATTTAGCAATACACCATATCTCTTTTCAGGGGTAAGAGTAAGAGTTAATAGTTTACCTTTTCTTTCTTTTTTTCTAATTCCTGAAGCGCAGCGTTGCTTTGGAGAGTCAAAGTCGTCAATCGGGAGCTGAAAAAATAATTAGGGAATAAATACACATCGTAACTTTTAGCTTAAAAAATAGAAAAATTCCAAACAGATTCATCTTCTTCCATTACCTAAATAAATGTATATCTACAGGGTTACCAAAAACGCTTGAAAAATTTGATTTTGTTACGAATTTCAAAATTTTAGTTTTTTTCTTAACGTTTTACGAAACAAAAACTAGTTTAACATTTTCAAACAATGAATACAATACGCAAAAACTAATGAGAATAGAGCAAATAAATAAATTTAATCAGAAGAGATCCGTAAATAAACATTTTATTTGTTCTGAAAATATGAATACAATTGATCACACTTTATTTACTAGAGGGTTCTATCCACGAAAGCAGCAAAATCACATACGGCAACTGCGCCCTTGTCAGGATAAGGTTACGAGAAATTCTTTATTTGTATGATCCTCTCGCCACCCCGCCTTTCATGTTTTTATTTAATGTCTCCAAAATTTAAGTTTGACAAATATCATTATTGCCGAAAAATTTGCTTTAAATTATTATCTAATTTAAACTTATTATCTTTTCTACTTGCATTGACTAGAGATGTGAAGAATATTAGAAAAATTATAATATATAAATATTTACCGTTGCTGATCTCTAAATCTGTTCATTTGGTTCTTCAGTTCATGAAATTTCAAAGATATAACTTCCCTCTCCTGTTGGAAAAGTCAATTCTAAATTATTTACAAAAATAAAAAATTGAAATTTGCGATAATTCACATTTCATTTAACAGGTAATTTGTTTACAAACTTAGATACGCCAATCAATTTACAGTATTCATAATCATGTGACAGTTTCAATCTTACTATACTTAAATGTTAATTTTACAACATTAATTGACGAAATAATAATAATAATAAATATAAATATACCTCTTTTAGTTCTTTATTTCTTTCGTCGCATTCTTTAGCATTTTGTGACATTTTTGATCGAAGCTGGGATATTTTCTCCTGGAAAACAATAAAATACAAACTGACCACTCTAGGTATTTTAAACATCAAAACACAAACAATTTCTCAAAAATTAATCTTTATGCTAAATTTTGCTATACAGTAAACAATGGCAAAATGTTTCGGATACCAATAATATTAAATTTTCTTATTTGCTTATTTCTAGTCTTTAATGCACTCGCTACACTTACCTTATAAGTAAGTGCGATATACATTTGTGAGTGTCACATGGCGCGTGTTTTTCAAATTAAATGAATAGAAACAATTCACAAATTATAGTATATGATACAATACTTGGGATAAAATACAAGTTTAGGCAAACCTAGTTAAAAAATGAAGGAAAATTTAAATAGACCAATCCCCCTTTACATAATCAGTGTAAAAGTGCACAGTGAACTCTGAGAATGGCGAAATATCTTCAACCATGTGTTAGTTATTTTTCTTACAACCTACTGGTGCAAAATTCATGCTATTTTAACAGCCTAAAAATGGAACTTATGCTGTCCAATCCAAAATCTTGCTATTTAAACTGATTACCACTCCCAGAACGCATTGCGTACATATGATACAATAGAGAAATCAGTCGTTTATTTACGCCATACTCTCATTTCATAATAAAATAAAATAAGATAAATAAAATAAACAAAACAATCAGACGAAATAATAACAAAAATCTAAAAAAAAAATTCAAAAATTTCAAACAGTGACATACTTGTATTCTTTGAAGTTTCCGCATTTGCATTTCAATTTCTTTTGCAGATTTTTCATCTTTGACTTTCAGATTTTCGAAAGCAACCTTGCGCTCTTCTGTCGTCTCATTGTAGTTCTTTAAAGCCTATAATATTTTAAACGTACACGTACAGATTAATTATATTGTAGTTAAATAAATTAGATTCTAAAAAAATCAAGAGAAAACAAACAGTGCCCTGTTATTTTGCAAATTCCTACCCAAAAAACTTTTACGAATTCGGCTATTAATTAATAGCTATCTGATATGAACACGAGTTTTACTTTGATACTAGAACGCTAAGAATCTAAGAATGACATGCACAAATAAGAATTTTTGAGTCATAGCACTTAGCACATAAAATAGTTGACTTTAAATTGTAAAATCTTGGAGGATATAAAAAATCACATATATGTCCCAGATTTCACCAATAGTCTGTCGTTTTCATCGCTTCCATTTTTATCAAAATAGTCTACTGTTTTCATCAACTGCCAAAAAAGAAAATTCCAAAAGAAATTCATACCCAGCATTTGCAATTCAAAAATGGGAAAATGAGGTAATTTATAACACAGATAAAATGCCAAAATTGAAAACCTACAGCTTGAAACTGTGTCCAAAGCTCTTCAACTTGACCTTCTAGTTGAATTCGCAATGCATGTTTTTCTTCCAGATTCTGGCGAGAAAATAAAATTATATAACTGAAATGTTTAATAACAGCTAATATCACCTTATTCTTATAAATTTCTTCAAAGCAAACAGGCATTTACCAAAATACAAAGCCAGGCATAAAAGTAACCGTAAAACATTCAAATCAAATACGAAATGAGGAGATAATATGCTTTGAGCACGCCTTTCGAACAACATCCTTCTTTCGTAAAAATCAATCTAAAATTGCAAAAACCTTTAACGGAGAATTTAAAATAATAATGGTAATTGCCTGTTATTAAATTTAATAGATAAATTAATTTTTTATTCTGACCAGTTTACGTTATCCGTATGTAATCTTGCTGTTTCGTTTGGTTTCGTTTTGAGAATACGAAGCAAGGAACCTTAGAGCAACCTGTAGAAAACCTCTCTCCTGAGCTTTCCCTAAAAAAATCATACTTTTCAGCATTGTTCTCCAATTGTTCTCCAATATTCAATTGTATTCTGAAGTTAATTTAAAAGTCCAGTCAGTTCAACGATCAATTGCTGTTGTATATAATAATCAATCATGTCATGTCTAACAATATATTTTTAAACATGACAGCTTTGTTGCAGAATCAAAAATTATATCGCAAAATATGCAGTATATTTTTCCGTTAACTTGTGGAAATAAACAATTTAAGAATTGGCTCATTACTTGACACTTGACAAATCATAATCAACCTAACAGGGCAATTTATTTTAGACCAGTATTACAAAACTCTTTCAAAGTACTGTTTTGAAATCTATTTCTCTTAAAATAAAAACAGATTTCATTTTTGCATTAACAATAAAAAATCAGATGCACACCTTATTTTTTATTTCATCACGTAAACTCTGAAATTCTTGTTTTGCTTCCCCCTCTCTCTCTTCAAATTCATGCTCCATTGCAAACATCACATCCATTATTTCGTCACTTTCTGACTTGTGTTGTTTTAAAATCCTCTCTCTGAATAAACAGCAAGTAAGACAAGAAGTTTAACTAATGCATTTTCAAAAAACTTGCAGCTACCTACTGATATATCAGTAGAATGTTTGAGCTACCTACTGGGGTAACAGTAGCTTTGAGTCAACAAAAAGCTTGAAAATTCTAATAGTAATCATGTAATATAGTGTGTTGATATGAATAACAAGAACAAAGCTTCTCAAAGGATGTCCAACCTGTTTCAAAAGCTATAGCTCAGGAGTACAGGTTCTTTAAGGCATTAACATAATCTACTGCTCATGTGACTAAAATAATGATGGTTTTTCAAATTATTTTGATCTGCTGTGTAAGTGCAAGATATAACATTTAAGATCTAAAGTATGTTGGTGGAATTCGAACATTGAAATATCTTTTGATACATCTGTAAAACAAAATTATAATTAGATGTATTATAATTATAATTAGATGTGGGCCCTCACAGGCCAAGAAAATCTAAACACAACTACACAGTAATTGAAGTTATCTTGAATAAACTACTTCAAGATATAAATCAAGTAAGCAGCAACATTTACATGAACAAAAAATAAAACTGAATAATCACCTTTCTTTGTCAAATTCATCTTTGATATGCTCCAGTCCACCTTCAAATTCAGTCTCCAATGTAACAAGCCGCTTTTCCTGAAAGTCTGAAGCAGAAAAAAAAATTTCATGTTGAAACAAAATTGCATCTTAAAATCTTGTTAAACTAAATAAAAATTTATGTAATGAATGTAAATAACTATGTAATAAAGTAATGTAAAAAAGAAATATTAATAATGGCATAAAAGTTCACAAAAACATTTTCAAAATAGCAGTTAAATATTGAAATTATTTTCAAGGTTACATTTTTATGAAGGTGGTTAATTTTTAGTTAGGCCAGAAAATTACAAAGATTACACAAATAGACCACTTTGATACAGTATGTAGGGTGCAGTACATAAATTAAGGGATAGTCCACAAACTTTGGCTTTGCATTGATCCAAATGTAGCCAAATTTAGTTATTTTATTTTAATCTTAAATTTGGAAATGGCCATTTAAAATTCCTTCAAGTTGGGCCAAAGTTTTTCGGCTAAAATTCAGAATTTGATGAAATGTTTGGATATTGCTGAATTTCCAATTAACATGAACATGAACTTTTCCTGTTACTCAAAGGATCCCAAGAGAGTGATAAAATTCTACGTCCTGCCTTATTGTTTAGATTTTTGTTCTCTTCATTGTTATAAAATAACAATGAGGGAATATTTTAGAACAATTGCATAATTGGAAGATAAAAATTATCAATTAATAAACTAATTATTAATTGTCCATCACTACCCAGGTTTTCTGTCCAGCAGTGTAAAAAATGACATCTTTTCCTTGCAAATTTCTAAGGTGTCCGCAGCACAGAAAGGTTTCTTTCGGAATGGAATTTCTTCATATAGTACTCATACCAAAACTGGTGAATAAACTCTGTTTGTCCACAAATCATACAATTGTTCTATCCTCCCAATGAAGTTTCAAATTGTCATTTTTTTAATTGTCATCTCTAAAACAGTTGCATTGAGCCTGTCAAAGCATGTTATCATGATGCAGTTAAGACATATATAATACATACCAATTAGTTTGTCAATGTTTTGTATATGACTTCTAAGTGAAACTTGATACTGTTCCTCTGCTTCATCAGAATCCTTTACCAATGACTTCAGAATTGCTTCTTTTCTGTCAACTATTCTTTCAAAAGTTTGACTGAGAATTTCAATATCTTTCCTCAATTCTTGAGCCTTGGCTAAAAATTAAAAAACTTATTCTCTATTTCAGCACAAAAATATAAAGCCACCACAAGCAATAAATGTTTTGAAATTATTCTGAAACATCTGATACAAACACTGTTGGGTGACCCAAAAAAAGTAAAGACATTTAAAAAATAACCAAAATTTGTAGCAATGTCATATACTGCACCAGAATGCCAAAGATATTTCACCAGCAATGCCAAAGATATTAACAGAGTAACATAAAATAATAATGAAACCATCCACTTCCAAAATACAGCACACCAACGTAATTTTCACAAAAATAAATATCAAGTGGACAAAACAATATTTTGAAATTATCATCTTTTATCATCAAAAAAAAATTATATTTTGATAATACCTTCTCTCATAATCACCCGCCATTGATGTTGCAATTTGTTCAAATTAAACTTTGAACTCTTTTCTTCTTTAGAAAGTTTATCTTTTAGAAACTGTGTCAGCATATCTTCCTTTTTGCGCTTCAATTCTTCTTCAGCCAATAGCTTCCTTTCCATGTGAAGAATTCTCTCTTCTTCCGTCATTCTTGCAAGTTTATTCTTTGGAGCCTTTTTCTTTGGCGGCATGGTGTTTTCAGCCTTAAGCAGTACCTTCAACAATCAAGCATCCATGTTTATATGAATGAATGAATGAATGAATGAATGAATGAATGAATGAATGAGTGAGTGAATGAATGAATGACATATATACGCAGAAATACAAATACTTTACATATCATGTGCATGTCAATTTGAAAAGAACACTTACATACAGGGTGCACCATCATAAAAAGTCAGTTATCATCAGAGCGAACTGGAATTTTTAGACATTTGGACAATATGAGAGTTAATATACAAATTTTTATTTTCAATGGTTTTGAACATAGTTTATGGTATATCTATCTTTATTTTACCTCTCAACAACAAGAATAAAATGCAAACATATTTCGATATAATGAACATTATTGGTAACAAAATTGATGTTTGTCAAACTGATATGTCAAACAATTAATTTTTACATTGCAATCGATTTTATAACTAAAAGAAAAGGGCAAGGCCCAGGCTTTAGGATCAGCCAGGGTACATTCCATGTAAACTCCACGCCAACAAAAATCTTTAGACGCCAGAAAAACGATGGGCTACACAGATCTTTCGGGCTAATGAATCAGGTCTTATTAATTATATTTTGTGTAGTACAACTTATGTCAAAATATTTTTGTTTTTCATTATAAATCTAATCTGCTTGTGCATTTTTTTGTGGATAAGAAATAGTCTAGAACAACGGAAAACAAGAATTGTAACAATGGTTTTGGCTTGTTTCTGTGCATGCAAACAGAAACACCAATCATAGAAAATCGTTTGCTTGTGCTGTCCATGAAAAGAAAAACCATTGCGCTCTCACTATTTTGCTGAAAAAAGTTGCAAGCAAAATGGGCGAAATCAAAAATGCCGAAAGGCCTATTTTGCATGGAATTAGTGGCTTCTTTTTACCTTCCAACTTACCAAAATGTAATTATTTCCCTCTTGTAGAACTCGCTTTATCTTGAAACTCTCTTCAAAACAAAATTTTACTTTACAAAATCGATAGCAGCTGTCATGACAACGGCAGCCTCTTTATGAGTTCTCGCGGTCTCAATTCGTGATAAGTACTTGGTGTAAGATAAAGATACAAAAAAGACAACAGCTTCATAAAAACATTCATACATATTAAACCTTTATGAAATTTTAGGTAACTGCTTACATCTTCTCTGTACGCAAAAACAAAAGCTAAAGAAAAATACAATGTATCAATACGTGTACCGCACGTTGCAATATGTAGTCTATATTTACAAGAAATTGATTTTTCAAGTGTTCGCACATGTCCCAAGTATTATATCAATATCTCCAAGCTCACAAAGCTTCCCCATCCGAATGAATGCCTTTAAAGTATTCTCTGCACTTTCCTTGTCCCCTAGGTACCATGTGTCAATACAAAATTAAAAATTTCATACACGACAATTTTCCAATGGAATTTTTCCATTCCGGATTTGCATGCATTCACTCCATATTTCGTATAAACATTTATTTCCAATAACTCACAAATTTATTTCCAATAACCCAGCAAACAATTGTAAAAACACATTTGTGTATTAAAAAAATGCACAATTGCGAGTTAAAAATCAATTTTGCATAAAAATAACTTTTGTATTGAAAATAAATTTCTGTACAAAAAATAAATTTGTGTGCAGCAAAAAAAAATGATCTTAGAAAAGAAAAGCTTCATAATTTAATAGCGAAGGCACAAAGAATTTGCAACCCAACATTTGCAGTTCTGCAATATAGCTTTGCTTCACATTTCTGTATTATAAACATTGTCGTGCACTACAATTTTAATTTCGTATTAACACTGACTGTCCTCCGTACTAAAAACCTCTTCGAAACCTAGAAATAAAAAACGTTATTTGACAAAAGTAATCTTCGTTCTAGCGTTGTTGATCTGCCACACGTTAATGTTTTCATAGTCGTCAAGACAACTTGTGAACTGATCTGGAGTGAAACCCTTAGTGAGGCAACGTTGACGAGCATCTTCAATTCTGAAAAAAAAAAAACAATTTGATTTTACATCAAGATACTTTCCATGAAATCCCTACCACCTCGTTCACAGAAGAATCTTTCACAAAAGAAAAGCTTCTAGAATCTTCCATCATCTTGACGGTCGCTGTCAGATCATAGTCGAGATAATGACACCCATGATCTCTATATATACGACAAATATTATTCGTGCTTCAAAGTGCACATTTCAAATAACGAAACGTAAAACCTATTATTTTGCTAGAGATCGTCTGACACCGACCGTCATCTCGATTACGATCTGGCTCGATAAAGCTGAGTTGACTCAAAGCTTCTTGAGCTGAAATTCTCGATTATGTTTTGGCGGTGGTAAATTTCGTTGAAGAGGAAAAAAGTATTCGCGGAGGAAATGTATGCTGCGCAGGAGGCAAGCTCAGGAAAATAACTTTATGAGCAGCGTCTTGGAAAAAGTCTAGATTTCAGCCAACGAGAGTAAGCAAATCTGAAATACTGCTCTTGATTGGGACGGCAACTTCTTGTCGCAGGAGGCAAGTTTTTTCGAAATTAAAATCATGTTTGAATGTAAAGTTTTACCCTATTCAAATCTCCTGGGGTTGAGCTGAAGGTTGACGCAAGATTTTAAATATCCCTTGGAATCCAAACAACATCAAATTTCAAAAAATTGATGCAAATATTCTCCACTTACTTCAAGCTGCTTGATTCTCCAGCCATCTCTCTTATTATTCCATAGATGACGTCAGTTGGTTGTGCTGGCCTAAAAATCCCACAAATAACAAATAAGAAAACTTATATTCTTTCGAAAACGATTATCTTGAAACTAAAAATCTAGCAGCATTGAATACATCTCAAAACAAAATGCTGCAGTGTCAGCGACGACGAATGCATAAATTACACGCATGATCATACCTGTTAATACCATCCTCATCAGCTAATGATGCCTTTGACATTTCCATCAAGCGCATTGCTTCGTTTATGTCCTCCTTTTCAACTACATCAGCCAAGCGAAGTCGTGCCTACGTACGAAAATATACAATACCAGACACATTTTATAATACGACACGAACCGGTTGTCAGAGGCCCATAAAATGTATTTCTTACTGGGAGCATTCAATTTTTTGGCAAAAAGTTCCTACCAATTTCCCTCAAAACGGCACTATTAAAATATAACTATTATATGCAATTTAAAATTTAACATCTTATAGTTTTAATTTTTTGTTTTAATATTGCTAAAGTCTATTGTCTATTTCTTAGTCTAAAAATATGACAAATTACAATGGAATAAAACAAACTTACAAGTGCTGTCCCAAGTCGCAAAACGGCAAGCAATGTTCTTGCAGACGTAAATGTCATATCTTTGCTATTTCTTGCTTCTTTTCTCATCTCTACATACGCACTGACGATGTAATCGGTGAGATCAACAGGAATGCTTGGCATCTTTTCTTTACATGCTGCAATGTAGCGCCTGTAACAACAAACACAAAACAATATCGTGAGGTTACGAGAATGTGGAATTGCAACAAAATATCACAACACAATACTGTAAAAATAACAATAAAAGAGTATTCACACGAGAAATGAGTATTTGACAAAGGGTTTTGCAGCATAGCCTTCAAATCTTTGGATGTTTGATCTCATTGTTTTCTCCTGACCAAATTGAATAATATTCACACCTCTCGACATTATTCGAGCGGGATCTGGACAGGTTTCTGAAAAAAAATTGCACGTTTCGTCTTTCAAGTTTTTGTGAAAATTATTTTGCATATTAATTTAAATGTCTTGGGTCAAATCTTTTCTTGGATTTGAACGCTATGTTGTATTTTGCAGTATCAAAATAACCTCTTATCGTTTCTTGCTGCAACGTTCTAAAATCATTTGAGATTGGCCAGTTTTGTGGCACAGACAAATTATAGGTCTGGTCGTACTAATGTTCCACATTCAAGGCCCCATATTTAAGAAACCACTGATAAAAAACTTCTCGGCTCAATTTTTTCAGGAGAACAATAGTAAAACAATAGGATATATTTGTAAACAATGGGGCTTAATCTGAAAAATCAGTTTCTTACTGTATAGCCCTACCAAAGTTAACTGCAAAAATCGAAACTGAATTCTTTCACTGACATGATATTCGTTGTCTACATTTCCAAATGATAATATAGAACAGAGATAATATAAAACTCAATTGTTAAAGCAACATATAAACATTTATGATAAAGATAAAAATCTGAAAAAAGAATACTGTTCGAAAACTCAAAAACTGCGGTCTCAAACAAGACAGTGCAATTCGTCACTTTGAAGAATACATTTCACACATTCAATGGAGCCAAGCAAATCATAACAAACGAAATCCTAAAGTTTTGCTGTCTTTGGTTATTTTGATTTGATTGAGTGCGCTCAGAAGTGCGAAATCTATTCTTTTAAATCGATAATCGCAAATCGCATTGTCATGTTCAAAACAGCGATCTTTCATTTTACGAAAATTCCCCCTTGCTTAAAATATATATATAAACAATAAAGCTGGTTTGCAAAGTGAAAACAATTTTTACGTTTAAAGAGCAGTATTTATGCAAGAAAATCATCAATAAGTTAACCCTTTCACCCACGAGAAAGGTGATATGGCCAATTGCTAAACAACGTAAATCCAGACAAATTTAATATAAATCTAAGATATTTCAACGTAACTTATCTTTTGAACTAAGTTAGTTTGTAAATGCTAACCCCTTCTAAATAAGATTTAGATAGTTATTTCCGGTCAACTGAGAATAAATCCGTAAGTTAAAACTCACCTCATTAAATTCATATCCAATGGTTGATAAAGAGAAGGTGGATGAACAGAGAACTGATGCACATATGTAATGTGCTGGGCCAGTCGCAAATCATTGTGCCGATCTGGTTTGTCTTGGATCAACCAAAGAAGATCAAACCTAGACAAAAGCGCTGCTGGGAGTTGAATGTTCTGCTCGGCAGTTTTCTTTGGATTGTATCGACCATAGGCTGGATTGGCAGCAGCCAAAATCGAGACTCGGGCATTCAGTGTGGTCATTATTCCAGCCTAGTGAAAATACACAAAGTTGTCAATTAAAGAAATACACCAATGAAAAAATTATGATGAATTGTTACATAAATGATAATAAAAATGGAAGTGAAATTTTATGCTGCATTGCCGTTAGTTTGCATCACAAAAAACGGTTCTTTCTAAGTCTAGTCGCCGATGTATGGTTCCCCATTAATGATCTTAGATCACATGAATTCCAAAATCTGTTGCTGTATGGTCACCTATAAATGGTCAGAAAATAAATAATTCTAGATACGATACAGCATATACTTCAATTGAAATCAAAAGATTGGAGTGACGCTGGTTTTATTTTTCTCTTTAATTTCGACGTTTTTGTTTTCATTTTTTCGTATGATGTGCCTTGGCTTGGCTGCAGTGGAGAAGTGCCTGATCACAACACCACTATCGTACTTATGTGTTCTTTTGGGGTTTTTGAATGTAATGTACAGTAAATTGATTAATTTATATAAATATAAAAAAAGTAAAAACAGAAAATGCAACCTTGCAGATTTGGAAAAATTGGAAATATAATAACAAATTAGCCGCGTTAAATACTGGCATTATTTTGAGATGTATTAAACTAATTAAAGTTTGATGTAATACGGCGTTTCAGGATTGGTAACAGGTTAAGCCGGGAACGTCGTATTTCATTAAATGTTCACATCAATTTTTTATTTAAATTTATATTGGATATCTCTCTCCCAAAAAAAAACACACATTTTATCTAAATTAAAAAATATAATTGCAGATCGCCCCAATTTACTTTCTGCCGCATTCTCAAAAGCATCCACTTATCCAGTCATACAAGTGTTAAAACCCATATATCCATACATGTATTTCTATATGCCCCTTAGATACCTCTTAAAAGCATCCATATATCCCGACATACACGTATTAAAACCCATATACCCCTATATGTATTTATATCTGCCCTTTAGATACCTTGGCAATGGATATAGTCTGCTGCTCCATAACTTCGTGAATAGCTGTTCTGTCAGAATCATCCATTTTATCAAACTCGTCAATACAACAGACGCCTTGGTCGGCAAGAACTAGAGCGCCCCCTTCAAGGGTCATTTCCCCAGTTAGCGGGTCTTTCATTACTGCGGCAGTGAGCCCCACACCTGAAGAGCCACGCCCAGTCGTGTACTGACCTGAAAAAATAAAATGTTTAGGCAATAGCATCCAGTAGAAACCGGTATAAAAGAACCTACAAATATAAAAACCTTCGTTCTGAAAATTTAGCATAATTTTTTAACCAAATTAAATTTAAAAGAATGAAAGTTAATAGAACTCGTAGAAATTACAAGTATCTAACTTAATGTAGTTATTTATTGACATCACAGTTTCAATATCCCGGAGCTACAAATTTTAAGGATGTTACGTAAGAGCCTTCACCACCTATAAAAAAATGTAGGTTTTTTCATCGTGTTTCTACTGTGCTAGAAACTACAGGATGTCCTAAAAACTTGTTACAAAGTTGAACGGTCCCAGTGACAGGGATGGCGGCCTATTAAAAACACTGAGAAACAACAGCAAACAAAACTATACTCCCGTCCATTTTTTAATTAACGCCGTGGAATTGGTATGGATTTTCTGCGATGCTTATTAACTAAAATACAGTGCAGTGTACGTACTTCGGAGAGCCAGTCGATCGATATAACCAAGAATCTGACTCTTTGCAACACCGGGATCGCCCATAAGACATATGTTGATACTGCCTGTTAGAAAAATGTACAGATTAAATTAAAAAGATTACTCAATGTGACTAAAGACAAAAAACTAAATATTAACAAAATGTGCTTTTGCATCTGTTTCTTGGCATCTGTTTTTTAAATCATTTTTGGCATCATCATTTGACATGTAAATTTGCCATGTGTTTTCTTGCATCTGTTTGGCATCCATCTTTTAGCATCTGCTTTTTGGCATCTGATTTTTAGCATCTAATTTTTGGCATCTGTTTTTGGCATCGTCCTTCAGCATCTGTTTTTGCCATCTGCTATACATAATTTCGCATCTGTGTTTGGCATCTGTTTTGGGGCATCCTCATAGGCATCATTTTTCAGCATCTGCTTTCACCATGTAAATTTGGCATACCCAAAAAGACATTGGAGATGGATCATTCTGTCACGAAGATGATTCTAGTACTGGGAAACAGGCACCTTCTTTGCAAGCAGGCACCTAAAATTATAACTTGCGGTCTTGCAAACAGCCCAGAATAATGTCGACTAAAATAGCGTTGAAGATGAAATTTATTTTCTGTTATGCTGCCCCGTCATTGCAAAAGTTAAGGAAGAAATATTTCGCAAAAAAATTGAACAACCACTATACATTAAAGAAATTTGTTGATCTACCCACAACGAAGAATGAAAAGAAGATCCAAAATCTTGGAAACTACATATTCGCAGCTTTTAAACTGAGATATAAATTACTTCCAGTCCAGTACAGCCGCCATTTCCAGTGCGGAACCATACATTTCGTTGTTTTTTAAAATGATGTTGTCAAATAGTTGTACTAATTTGTTAATTAGTTAAAATTTTTTGTTATTTAAAGGACTGTTGAAATGAAATGAAAAAAAAGAAAAGGATAATGTCAAATTTATAGTTATTCATGTCAACAATCTCTTTGAAATGCCGTGTCAATTAAAAGCAGCTGATGCTATTGTTACGAAATCTGCCCTCGTTATCCATGTTAAAACAAGTACTGAATTTGTTACCTCTGATTTTCATGCCATTTGGATTTCTGTCAACACCACCGACTAACAACAACAGCAAAGCTTTTTTGATGTCTTCATGTCCGTATATCTCAGGAGCTATAGATGCAGCTAGCTTCTCGTAAAAGTCAGCCTCTGTTATCAATAAAAATAATGTCAGCTGAGAAACTAATATTTTTGGGGTTTTTTACTCGCCCAGTAAATATCACGAAAATCATTAAACAGATAAAAAAACTCTCCAAAAATATACCAAAAAACAAAAATGATATGAAGATTAGAAAGCCATTGTCTAAAAACATACAAACGTTTTTTTCCAAAAATTAATATATTTTTTCAAGGTAACAATTCACAAATAAAAAAGGTACTTCAAAATACCAAAACACATCACAGCTTACCTTCTGAAAGTGCACGAATTTCATGGTCGGTTAAAAGTTCCTCCGCCAGTTCTTGGTCCTCAGCTTTGTTCAATCTTACAATTCTCTGAAAGAATAATTCGCACATAACTCAAATATTTTCTTTGGCTTACTTCGAACGTCACACTCCGTGTCGAGTTTAGAAAAACTCATGAAAAAAGGTAGACATTTTATTAGCGAAGTTGACGCTGTTCGATAATAAATTGCTTTGAACTAAATATGTGGCCTAAACAATTGTTTCATGTCGAGTTAAATTTAGATGACATTAAATAATCACAACAGAAATTAGACAAATGCAACAAAAAAAGCTATGAACTCAATTTTTTCTAGTGACGTATATATAGTGATAAAGAATGCCATTGAAATGTTTCTGATATCTTCTCTCGTTGTCAAGATATCAATTATCTTGAGTATTGTCTGATGATGTAGGAATGAACAGAAACATAGCTTCATTTTGTTTTGGAATTGTTACATTCGTGAGCAACTTTGCATATGAGCGACATAAATGGATTAATAAATATCTAGAAACATAAAAAACGATGTTTAGACAGGCAAAGTGCGTTGAAAGAGATCAGTTTTGAATATATGATCAACTTTGTATATGTTCTGACTTTGTGCAAACAAAATGACGTCATCAGCCAAACATGCAAAATAGTGGATAATTCGAAAATTAAAATAAGATGTCAGAAACATTTAAACGGCCTTTTTTATCATTCCATAGTACTACTTATTTGTATCAATAAAAAAATGTACTTGATAGCTTCATTAAACAGCAGTTAAATTAATTTATCTGCCTTGCCAATTTCTAAATCATCTCACAAAGCATCATAAACGTCAGCAAAGTTCCTTAGGCTTGGTATCCGACATAAGTACGAAATATGAATAGGCCTAAATTAATGTAGCTGCCTTGTCAATTTTAAAATCATCTCACAAAGCATCATAAACGGTAGCAGAGTTTTTGAGGCATGGCCTCAAACGATAAGATTAACTTGGGTTTATCATATAATTAATTGAAATTACTAAATTTGACTTGGACGTTTAAAAAGTAATTACTGAAAAATAAGCAAAAAAACTTGGAAATATATTATCAAACTTGTATGAGCTTCTAAAACGTTTTGAGAATTTGAAAATATATGCGCATCTAAAATAATGCTTTAAGCTCACGTGTGCTTCCAAAAACGTCTCAGACAAAAGACCCGATGTCAGCTGCCTAAAACCAGCCTTGAGCATGGGCAAAAAGATACCAGTCACACCAACATGATCTCCAGGAACGGCTAGTCTCGTCAGTTCACCACGAGCAATAATTGTCATTGTTCTTGGAATATGCCCAACAGGAACTTGGTCACTGTGCTCTTGGATTTTGAGTTCTTGAAATTTCATAAACTTTGAGCCTCTCGATTGTAAGTAAAGACGACCTCCAGACCTGTTTTTAAAAAAAGTTCAGATCAAACTTGTAATTTTAAGAATTTGAACCAATTTTCAGTAGTACATTGAGAACACCAGGCTCTACTCTTGCTTTGAGGAAACATTACATTTTTTCTATCATTGGACATCAGTGATTATTCAGTTGATTTTGACAACCAAAATATCAAACTTTAAGTTGAAGTCTCTTCCATGAAATGCAATCAGAAACAGAAATATCAAAACAAAAATTCTTCCACAGAAGCTTTGCAAACGTGTAGCCTTTCTTATGTATGTATGAATTGTACACATCAACCCCGTATCCTTTCCATGGCTTTTGCAAACAAAATCACGTTCATGAAATCATATGAAAAATAAAACAATTAGTGGGGAAAACCACACCTGCATACGAAATGCATGTAAGATTTCAGTTTACCACAACAAGCACAATATCCTGCCCTCAAGAAGAAAACATATTGCATCATTTCAAGAATCACTCATAGTTAGTTCATTGAGTAGGACTCAAATAAAGCATAGTTTCAATTTCAAAGCAGAGTCCAGAAAAGCGTTCAGCCTTCCTCCAGCCAAAAGCATGCGTATCTTAGGTGTGGATTTTCTTTTGTTCTTTTCTTTTGTTCTCGTGGACCTTGCTTAACGGTCAACGTAAGGTTTTCTTGACTCTGCTTTAAAGTTTCCAGAACGTATCACCCCAAAAACCTGAATAAACTATAAAATGTTAAACTTACTTGTTTGTTGTACATTCTTCGCTGGGACACATAAGCAGTGGCATAAAACTCGTTGATCCTACCTTAAATACGAAAAAGAAAACAAGTAAGTCATTTAGTATTGTTTCAAATTTGAAATTAATAAAAATAAAAATGCTAAGACATCTTTCTAGTATCTTATTTTGTATATATCAGTTTATACTGAGCCATCCAAAAAATATGACAAAATTCGAGCGATTTTATTAAAATTAGCAAAGTCGTATCAATGAGAAAATTACATAATGGTAGAAACTGTTGTTGGTTTGTCTGTAAAAGGAATAAAATTGCTTTCAAATACAAAATCTTCAAAACCTTACCACTGTTGTGTCTGGATTGCAAATTTTGAGAAAGACAACTGAGAAAGTTGAGAAAGACAACTGCCAAGAATGTGGTTGAAAGCTCCTTAGAAAGGTTTTCATAAGACAAACATAATACAAATGAGGTTTCGTTGTTTCGCTAAGTATGGGGAGACCTGGGGCCAATTTCCTTATTTTGGCAATTTTGAAGAAAAAGCACTGCATCAGAATTTACTACTGAAATTTACTGAGGAAATTAACAGACATCAAAGACCAAGACAGCTGTCAATCAAAAACAATATTCATAATCTATTCCAGCGCATGCTCATTATGTCAAATCCTCAGATTGCCTCAAAACAACCACGTCTTTGTTTTTCATTGTGTGTTATACAGCTCGATCATATGCACAGTGGGCCACAAGGTGGACATTTGGAAAAAATGAAGTTTATAAATTGTTTTCATCCAATTACATCAAAAGAAAGCTTGTGAAATTCCCCACAACCTTGTTTTAAACTTTTTGTTTTATCTTTTTTCCTTTCAAAAGTTGCATTTGTTGTATAAATAATAGTTGATTTCAGCATTCACCGTTTTGCCAGTCATAAACACTCAAGTAGATATTAGAACAATGAATATTAAAGTCATAATGACAAGTAAAGGGTAAAATTCAATATTAAGAAAGCTTACTGGCTGGTAAGATTCAGCACCACATCGATCACAAGTGTATGTGGCAACAGACATAACAGGCTTCACTTCTGTACAACGTGTTACAATCCCTCTAACAACAACAAGTTTACCAATCTGGTCTGCTTTTACAGTTCTTATGGCTTCAGCTTTCTCTTCGCCATAATGTTTAAAATGTATTTCACTGCAAGAAAAGAAACAATGTTTATGATCTGTTCACTGCAGTATTAATCACCATCATGAAAAATCATTGAGAAAAATATTCCACGATAAACAAATAATTGTGCACAAATTTAATTTAATTTTACGCAAAATTATGCACTGAATGCTTCAAAAGAAAATTTCCATAGGCCATGGATGACTCTTGTTGATGCAAGGAGTTCAATGAGATGCACACACATGATCACATGCCTCAAACGGAGAGGCCTGACCTGAAATTGAATGTACTAACAACCCCAAACTTTTTATGTCAATTCTTTTTTATTTAATACTCACTATCTCCTAAGCAGTTCAGGCGGATAAGTATTTCTGATATTTCTTTCCACACCACCTCTTTGTTGGTTGTTTTGTTGCTGTAAAAGCAGTCTGTGCTCAATATAAATATCAAGTGCATCCTTGTTCTCAATCTGAAATAAACAGTTTTAAAAATTAAAAATTAAATGATACGAAGCGAAACGTATAGAAACAACCAGAACCGGTTCTTTTCTGTCCTATCTTGTTTCTTCCAAATCTGAGATTACGGATTATTTGCTATAATCCGTTGGTGAAGATTGTGGCGAGACTTGTTGTCCAAAAGGCCTGCAAAATTTGTCACAAAGCACAACAAATTGGTTACCATAAACAAAACAAGGAAAGAAATAATTGTTCTCCATGCTCCGATACGATTAATATTAACAACAACAAAATTATCCAAAGAATAGAAAAATTCACGGTTCTCCATTTAACACAAAACTAAAATTGCTGATCATTTATGGAAAATTATCTTTTTGGTGCATGAGTTTTAGGGGGGATATTGGGCCCAATATGTGGCTAAATTGGGGAGCAAAGTTGGGTATAAAATCGTTCTTCGCATGGCCTAGGCATAGCAATTATTGCATCAGCCAAATGCAAGATAATCTGATGCATAGTGATACAATCTTGCTGATGCAATTTTAGCCAAATAGGGTACTGGGTTTTCTGTCTACCTTATTTGGGCCATGCTGATGCAACTTTCAGCCAATCAAATAGGGTAATGGGTTTCCTGCCTACCTTATTTTGTTGCAATAAGGTTTTCTCTGCTGAATTGCAAATTGCCGAATCACATAATTTTCGCTTCCACCCTCCCACCCTACAGTTATATTAATCCACGTAATTGCTAGAGGAGGAGTAGGAAATATTGTTAACCTAGTATGCCGAACATTGAATTTTTAGAAGAATTGTAATTGTTATTTTTTATATACTCTTGTATGTGTCAGTTGTGTATTGTCCTTCAATTTGTATTATTGTCCATTATACATTGTTTACCCCAACTCTGTGTATTATTTTGGCTCCTCTATTTAGGCAAAACAAAGGTCTTTCCTTTCGATTATTTTTCGAAACTAGATGGCAGTAATGGGCTTTCGTAAATATATTCAAGCTTTTTTCTGACACACTAAACCAAACTCTGTCCGCAGCATTTCACACAGCTCTTGGGCAATAAAGTTACAATTTTTAATATTGTAAGCCATCCTAGTACCTGTACTTAACGTTAAAATAGATGTACAATTTTTAATATTGTAAGCCTTGAAGCAAAAAAATTAATATGGACTGTTTCCTTACACCTTTTCAAAACATAGTTTCCTTACACCTTTTCACAAACGTAGTGCCTCAGATTTGCATTTGAGAGGTGAACACTGCAGTGCTACCAGAATTTATAATGATCATTTTGTTGCAATTTGAGTTTACCCATTAGATGAAATCAAATTTTTCCCCACAATTAATTTTGTATATATCCTTTGTTGCTATTTTATTCTGAATGAGAAAAGGTCAAAACACCTTAATTACATATCTTGCGCATGCACACAGACAAAAAAGCTCCTGGCTTATGCAATGAATTCATTACAAGATGCACATACCTCTCTTTCTTTGTAATCTGGGAGCATGTCAAAAATTGCATCTGAAAAAATTTCAATGTATCTCCTCGTATTTTGTACAATTCTTTCCGCAAACTCAGAATCTTCCTGTAAACAAGAAAATGAAAATGAAAAAGTTTGTGTGGGTTAAGTTCATTTAACCATTCATTATTTGCAATGATTTGTGTGGTTTTGGTTCATTAATTTATCAAAGTGATTTGCATGGCAGTTTTGATTCCTTAAGAACACAAGATAAATTTAAGTTTTAATTTAACGAAAAATGTGTATACATATATCTGCATGTGTTATAACTTTTTGCTCACCCGTTTTACATCATCAAGATCAATTAGAAGTTCAACTTGCTCTCTATGTGCAATTTTTATCTAAAACAATAAATAAAACAATATAGTTTGTATATTAAATTTTAAAAAGTTAACATAATAAATGTGGATCACTGTTAACTGCACCTTGTTGTTAGAAAATTATATCACTTTGACAATACTTTTGTTCATTTCAACATCTTCCTTGTTTCAATGTTTCCAAAGTTTTGTAGAATTTCTATTGTGAAAACTCTTTCACATCAATGATCAAACTAAAGTAATTTCTCATTTCAAAACAGCAATAAACACTACTTTTTAGCTCTTGCAAACCTATTTGTTTCGCCTCTCACAACTTAATGATAAGTTTTCAACAAATTTTCATCAGAATTGCAGGTCTTTTTTTTGAGAAACATTGAGTGGTGGGCCATTTTAGTAAAAAAAAGGGAATAAATTCATAAGAATTGTTTGTGTACAAAATCTGCCTATTTTGAGAATGGACGCACAAAGTTCATATCAATAGCAGCGCTAGAGGATATCTCTGACAAAGGGGCTGTGTCTTCCGACAGGGGCTACTGGGCTAGGCAAATAAAGTGAAATGTTTTTGTGACCACACCCTTGGCAGATTGGCTTAAAATGACTCCAAAATATGCTTTTCTTCCAGGTAGGTCAAACATCTGTAGATACCTACAGGTAGGTCAAACATCAATTAAATTTGAAATGTAAGATTTGAGATGCTATATTGGCTGTAATGGTATATTTTTTGATATATCAAAAGATTTGATTTTTTTTATATAAGATCTCTAGAGCAGCTGGCATAGTTTACTTTTAAGCTCTTGGTACAGCATATCATTGAGATTTTCATAAAAATTTTGGAAATGCTTTGACAGATTTAAGTTTTCAAATATGCCTTTTCTTTGATGGATGGGACCACTGGTTCACAGTATTGAATTTGTCATTTGAATATATGTCAGAGTGTGGTGATTGCAAATTTTCTTTGAAACTTTCCTGCCCTTCTAACTTCTAAACTTTGCATCAAAAAGAGGAATAATTCAGCATGGGGAATTATTCATTCTTTTCAATATTCATTACTATTTTTCCAGAAAAATGGGGGCAAGAGGCAGTATTTTCTTAAAAATGGTGGACCATTTTTAAGGACTACTGGGCCATTTGGCCCACAATTACATTAGTTTAAAAAAGGCCTGCAGAATTGTACATACCAAATTTTCAGTTGAGAATTAAAGTTATACCAGAAATCCTGCAGTTGTGTTACTGCTTCGTTTTCTAAGAATAAACAAGGAATAGTTTTTCAATACACCCTCCCTGTGTACATAAAACTTTCTTACAAGCTGTTCTCCATATTTGAAAATCTTTCCATGATCATCTTCATTGTAGAACTCAGCAAGAAACTGCCTTGCAGAAGCTGCAAAAATGTTAATAAAATAGCATGCATTTGTGAATTATATAGCTTTTGAAAAATAAAATTGATTTCAATAACAACACTCTGGTACAAGATATATGTCAACAAGGAATCCCTAAAATTAATATTTCCTCTTGAAGGATCTCGTGCAGGGGCAGGGAACTGGCACACAGCTCTTTTTCCTAGGATTCGATTCAGGGGCGGCGGGCAGTGGTATTAGGGTTATTACTGTAATAACACATTTTTCAAATAAAGTTTTTAAACTAGATCGCTTCCCTAAATGTTTTCAAGCAACGAAAGAGCTGCTTTTTCAAACAGTTTGAATGATGTAATGGCGGCTTCTTTCTATTCATTTGAAAACAACGATAATTAACTGCTAATCCTGAACGACTGGAATCTGTTTGTGTCTTTCAAACCACATCTCAGACATTTGTCACGTTATTACTTTCTTGTTTCTAATAACGGAAACAGCAAATGCTTGGAAGTCACGGATGACATAAATTTCAATTGTTTTAGGCTTTTCAAATGAAAGAGTCATCCTTTATGTGGAGATAAAGAAAATAATGCATTTTATTGTTGGCCTTGCCTAGTCATGGGAGTCAAAAGTAAATAAAAACACTTATTTTCTATTTTCTTTCC
>JAYJMH010004386.1:0-27230 GCA_036873815.1 Phacellophora camtschatica | reverse complement strand
GTCATTATCCTTTGTTATGTAGTCCAGTAGTTTGTAAGTATAGTCTTTAGTGCCTCGTTCTTGTAAATTTTTATATTGAATATAAAAAAAAAAAAAAAAAAAAAAAAATTAAATGCTTAAAAAATCGTAGTTATGTTTTAAATCCCATGACATGCCTCCTTAAATTTTTTGTTATAATTCTCAGGTAAAAGGCTCGAAAAACACAGCACAGACATGGTCATATGCATTGATTGTTCTGTGTATATCATAGATTTTGTCAGTAAAATCTTAAAGATTCCAACTGTTTCACTGAGTAAAAATCCGTTTGTCTTCACATCTAATTGCAGACAAGACACAACAGGTTTCATCAGTTGGAACACAACTGAAAGTAAAGTATTTTCAGAGACAGCGAAACAAATATTGTTGAAACAAGATTGGTATAAAACAGCAGTTTTGTATGATGGTAAGTGTATAATCTTTCGTTTATTTCATCTTTTCCAGACTTCTAGAATTCTAAAAATTACTTTTCTTTACTCTCAGAATTTCATGAAATGTTCTTCTCTTTGTTCCTCTATCAAATTCAGTTAAATCAAGATATATTGTCTTAAATTTATTCCAAGTGACACATCTTGTCACAGAGGAAGCTGGTCAAGGCATGCCCTTTTAGTGATCGTAAGTTTTCTCTCTCTTTTATTTGAAGTTCGTAATTTTAACACTGGCTACTAATTAATTCAAACTACCATGGGCTTATGAGCAAAAGTTTGACTACATAGCATAGTTTTGAGAGTGAGAGCCATGCGAGAACACGGGCTTGTATCAGGATATAAGCCAATGGACCTTTATCCAGGGTGGACCTTTATCCACTATGCTTTATCCATGAACCTTTATCCATGGATAATAGGGTGAGCCTTTATTCATGGACCTTTATCCAGGAGTAATAGGGTGAGCCTTTATCCATGGACCTTTATTCAGGGGTAATAGGGTGAGCCTTTATCCAGGGGTAATAGGGTAATTAAAACTAGAAATATAAACGAGATACAAATATAAATGAATGCGAGTAAATGCAAGTTAAAAACAAGATAGATGTGGTCAATGTTTTCACCATATTATTGTTTAAAACCCGAGAAATCAAAAGTGAATCCTTTTTGTAGAAAGTATAATACTGAAATGTATAATACTATTGTTATTATTTCAGTTAATTATGATTCTACATTCAAAGATTACATGAACGTAATTCAAATTTGGGGTAAACAAAAAATGTATCCATTAAAAATAAGCAAGAATGGGAGAATGGATGGTTACTCTCTGGACATTTTAAAGATATTTGCAGATTTCTCAATCCATGCTATTATTTTGATTTGTGACGAAAATCATTTGCAAAACATTGTAAACACGGTAAGAGCTTTAACTAACTACAACTGTAATGATATTAAATGGCATTAACGAATAACATTAGATAATAAATAAATATTAATATCATAGAATGCGAATATATTACACAACGTTTCAATATTCTAACATTTTAATAATTATACTTGATATTCGAGCTATTTTGTGGTTTCCGTGTTTTGAAGCAAAATTGCCAGGAGAGAGCGCGGGTTCGGGACCAGTTATCTATTTCTAAAATTTTCAAGAAATCATAGCAAGCAGATAATTTTCGAACACACAAATTTCTTTTTAATAAGAAAATTAGAAAGCGCTTTTCAGTGCTGAGAGTTTCTTAATTTTTCACAAATTTAGTAGTATAAGTTTCTCAAAACCCCATTAAGTTTCTTTAGATGAAACAGGTAAACGTGACAGCAGATACACTTTCACGTTTTAAACGTCCTGTGGCACTTACGTGTAACTATAGTTAGCATTTCTAGTCAAAATTAAATTTTCCTTCTGTCTCTCTGAATAGAAAATTACGTAGAGAATTAAAATTTACTAAGTTTCTTGATATTCTGGATAAGAGTACTGGAAGTATTCAAAATTTTCCACAGCTCCAGGATTGGATTATTACAAAACAAATTGAATACTATCTATTGATAAGTGAATTCTGAAATTAATATAAACCCCTTTCGTTTCAAATTTCAGATAAAACATTTGAAAAGTTCACATGGAACCGTAATGCCATCACTGATTATCCACAATCCAGTGAGTATGAAATGATTTAACGTTAATAATTAATTCAAAATGTAAATAATTAATTTAATGAATAAATAAAAATATTAACTCTAAATCCAAGCAAACAATTTTTATTTCTTCATACAATTATTTCGTACAACTATTTCCCACAATGTCAGTGTTGCTTATTCAGCCTTAAGGCTTATCATATGGCTTTATATGGCTGTGAATCTTGGATAATCGATAAGGCTACTGAAATAGAATAAATGCTTTCGAAATGAAATGCTACAGAAAGCTCCTGAAAATACCATACCCAGCACAAAGAACAATTAATGGAAGAGATTTGCCGGAAAGTGGGAAACATGGAAATGCTCCCCCTCTCTGTCATAAAGAAACATAAGCTGCGGTTGCTTTGCCATATTAGAAGATACAATGACCTAATACCATTGTAGAACAACATACTACATGGCAGGGTACCTGGAAAAGGGGGAAGACGTAGGCCTAGATTGTGCTGGATGCAAAATATTCGAGACTGGATAGGTTTAACATGAATTGAGACAACTGGAGAAGCAATGGACAGAATGATGTAGATAAATAGGGGCTTAGGCTTGCCCCAAGTCTATCTCTTTTCAATCTGAGAAATTTTTTTTAATCTGAGAAACTAACGAAGGAACGAGAAAAGGAGCTGAAACAAAGGGGGGCTGGGGAGAAGCGAAAAATGTTTTTCTCGTTCCTTCGTTACTACCTCAGCTTGCTCAGCTCCTTTTCTCGGATTAAAAAAGAATTTCTCGGATTAAAAAAGAGATAGACTTCTAATAGGGGCTTGTAACAGAAAGAGAGAGAGAAAGAGAGGTTTGTCAACAAAGTAGCCGAAATTATACTTACTTAAATTGCCCAATTTTCATTGCCTTCTTTGCGAATTGATGTTACCATAATTATAGAATTAATACTGTCATAGGACCTGGTTATCAGAATGAATGATCAAATCCTATTTAGGCCTGTTTACATGGAAAATGTTTTTTATATCACCCAAAGGCTACTTTGAAATCTTTCTAAAAATGAAATTAATAAAAATCCCTACTCCAATAGTAACATATGTTCAACACAAGAATAAACATTTTCTAAAATCTCTGAATTGCTCAAACAAAATTACATTATTTATCACAATTGCACCTAATTTCTACATAGATAACAAAGAAGACACTTGCGAAAATTAACGATGCTCAAATTGTGATTGGTTTTGGAGCCAATTACACAATAAATTCAGATCTGAATAGTCACACTTTTTATGTTGATGACCAGTTTCAACAAAACGTATGTATATACTAGTTTAACTCCTTTGTCACGTATATCAGCAAAATTTAAAACAATTTGCAACCAAATGCTTAAACAAGTTAAAAAATATATGTATAGATCCTTGCTTCAAATAAACCTACATATAGACTTGCTAAACCCAAAAGAAACAAAAGGATCTGGAACTTAGTTTGTTGCAATGATAACACATTGAGCACAACAGAATGGTATCATTACTTCACGAATTACGAGATATGATGAATTTTCTGTTTTGACCAACGCACAAGTTTTCTGTATGACGTCATCAATTTGCTCGTTTGCAACAAGCTCTCCAGAAGGTTTATAGGCACTTTAATAGTCTTCTTCCTTGTCTCAACAAAACCAACATATAGACTTGCGAAAGTCTCTCCTTTTTCACGGATGTCAGCAAAAATCAAAACAATTTTGCGCCAAAGACATAAACAAGTTAAAAATGTATATATTTGATTTTTTCATGCCTGTATTTTTAAATACTTCAGTAGAAACAAACTGTTTTTCCCCTCGAAACACGCCTCTAAAAGGGACCATCACGGGATTAAGGTCATCTCGATATTTTGATGTTATCCCTGCCACTTTAGTTAGGGGTTCGTGATTTTTTAAATGTATTTTATCTTTTTATTATTATCAACTGTGTAAATATTTTAACCTTAATTTATTTTTGAAATATTGTAAATTTTTTTAGTGGCAAATAAATAATTACTTACTTAGTTACATATAGATTAATAATCACAACGGTTTTGATGTTCAATATTTCACAGTAGTTTTATTGCTGCTATTTTCATTCTTATATTTATCAAAATGCTTCTATTTATCATGTTAAACTTGACATGGGTTTTCCTATAGAGTAGTTCAAATTAAAAAAATTGTTTCAAGCTAACCTTTATTGTCTTTTATATCCAGCAGCCTTTCAGAATCATTTTGCAGAATGGTATACACAACATTTTAAAAGGAGTGTTGGAGTGTGCATTTCACCTTAAAAGCAATGAAACGTTAAGATCAAAACTTGTAAGTAAAGTAACGTTTTGACGTGCTACACAAAGTTTTTGCTTGTAAGAACAAATTTCATGAGTCTAGCACAGGTTTTATGCTTCAAATGTTTTGACAGCAAATCAACTTATAAAAATTTCATATTAGAGTTTTGAAAGGTATTCCCAAACACGATGGCCTAAAAGACTTGTTTGAATCGCAAAATTTCATGTTGTTGCTTTCGACATAATATATCAATCATGCTAAAAATAAAAACAACAAAATTAAAATAATGTTTGTAAACCAAAAACTTAATTATGACAATAAATTTACTTTGAATAATTAGCTTACTTTGAATAATTAATCTTTAAATTCACGAGCTTTTAGCATCATAAGTATAAATGTTCATACTATTTATTTCTTAAATTTTCCAGCACAAAAACATGACAAAATACATAAAGAACAAAGACGATTTCCAACAAGTGGATATTTTCAATTTGTACAACGGAACTTTCGTAAAGGTATATCTTCTGCAAAACGTGATTCAACCATTATCCAAGAAATCAAACATGTAAAATCGTCATAGCGAGAAGAATAAAATAATCATGAAATTTTCCTTAATGTGTTATTCTGAGGTTCATACTCTTGGGGGAGGGGGTCTTTGGGAGGGAGGTGTTGCATGGCGTGCACATAGAAGAAATAACACATTAAGAAGCACAGAATAACATAAATAAGGCAGTTTTATTTTACTTTTTTGTGATGTTATTTTTCAAAAAATTCATAAACATTAATTTTTGTGTTGCTAATTCTATATTTGATTTTCATTATTTTCCCAAAAATTTAACGTTTAATATTCTACCAATTTAAAGAATTAAATGCATCACGTCTCAAAGTGAAAGAACAACATAAAAAAGGTCCTATATTATAGATTGGTGCTGCGACAAAAGATGGAAAATCGGTAAACACGTGGGCACATATTAGGCCGAATAGAGTAAATGTCAATGATTTGGAACACTTTAAGCAGCCACTGAGGGTTGTTACCATTCATGTAAGTCATATTTTTTTTGGTTTGATAATAAAATAATCTTATTGATTCCTTTTTTGATAAAAGTAGGTAAAGAATTATGCCCAATCATCCTCAAAATGATGCCTTATTTGGAAATATTTCCAAGAAATCCCCTAATGCTTGAAATTATCTCATTAAAACAATGATTATCTCTGTAGGATCCTCCGTTTGTTTGGATAACCAAAAAAACCAATGGAAAAAAAGATTACCATGGATTTTTGATTGACATTTTGAATGAACTGCAAAGAAAATTGAATTTTCAGTACGTTTTGCACGAAGTAAAAGACAATCAATATGGCTATTGTGTTGACGGTAAAAGGATTGGTATGATTGGTGACGTATGTTATGATGTAAGTTCGCAACCAAAAGGGCGTTGCTTCTCTGGGGTTCTTGGGGGTCGGTGTTAGATCATACTCGAGATGTATGACAAATAACAGTTCTACATTTCATTCTTAAACAATATTTTGAAATGAGTATTTTAAGAACGAATAATATTTGTCATATATCAACAGATGGTGTGTCATTATCTCCACCATGACCTGGCACTGACCGATCTGGGGATACCTTTTCAAAATATTATATTTGTGAGTCTTAACTTCAACATTGAACAAATTGTATGATTCTTGGTAGTAGCTGTAGCAAAACCTTGCCAAACATTCTAAACAACTAATTCTCTAATTATTATTAACAGTAATTTATATAATCTATCAAATAAAAGTTTAAAAATAATAATTCACATTTAACTTTGCAATCTTTCATCCATTCAAAAAATATTTTCACTTTTTCAATCTTCAAATGAGATATGCATTCCATTTCCTTTGAGTTCATTTATTACACAACACTAGTCCTAGTCGCTTTCTGTCTTTGTTTTAAATAAAAAATAACCATTTTGCACTTCCAGAAAGCTGACCTTGGCTTGGCTCCGTTTACAGTTGATGAATCTCGCTCAAAAGTAATAAGTTTCCTGCAGCCATTTTCAAAAGTAAATTTTGCATATCTAATGAAAAAGTCAAAAAATTCATCGATTAACCTGACACAATTCCTGGAACCTTTCACACCAAATGTATGGTTCACTATAATTGGAAGTATCTTCATTGTCACTCTTTCAATCTGCTTTGTTGATCATTTTGGACCAAACGGTTGGAGACAATCGAAGCTCATGAAAAAAGGAGAGCCAGGACGTGAATTTAATTTGTTCAACAGTTTGTGGTTTACAGTGGGTTGTATTTTGAGACAAGGTGGAGCATTTATTAACCCAAGATCAGCGTCAAGTAAGTAAATAAAATAAGGTATTTGTGAAAGTAGTGCGTATTATACAAGTACGAGCTGATATGTTCATTTTTAAAACTTTTTATTAAAATTTGTTGGTGTTGTTTTCTGATTTGTAATTTGCGGGACTGAATTTATACGAATCGCAATTTGAATGTAATTTTTGGGAAAGGTTAACGATTCTTTTCATAAACACTGGGTTTTTTCAAGATCTCTTTAGGATAAGTTTTTGGGCGTTTTTCTCGCATGGGGGGAGGGGGTGGCAGTACTACTTGACTTGGATAGGGGGCCTGTCCTACATTTTTGGGTCTGGGATTTCGATTTTATAACATATTTTTGGGTCCAAATCTTTTTCTTAAGAAAATGTAATTTTGGCTCTAAAAATATTTAATTTTTGGGTAAAATATTAAGAAATAGCATAGAAATGTTAATAAAAATGTGTTACAGGCAGCTTTGCATCATAACATGCACCATACTGTTATATTTTTGGGTCAGCTCAAGATTTCTTTGAACACGTCCCTCTATCCAAGTTAGGTGGTAGTACCCCCCCCCCTGTAGTTTTCTCTTATTTATTACCAGACCTTGGTAATAATGATACATTAATTTTGCAACACCATAAACTTTGATTTGCTTCAGTATTATAAATTATAAATGAAATTTTTTTGATATCTTATTTGATATATTGATCAAATCTTATTCTGTTTTACCTTTCTCGTCACATTCTATTTTATGTTTTATATGTATTTTCCTTTATTACTCGATTTTTCAATCTCTCTCATTTAACTGCCTTGTGCAGTTATGATGAACTTTTGAACGGTTATGCCCGATACGTTGAGTTTATCATTATCTTGGAATTATTAGTTTATTTACAAAGAATTTTATATTTATTTGCTGACTATTGCCACACTTAACGATCTCATGATGCATCTTATTATTTCAGGCTGCATTTTAACAGCAATATTTTGGTTCATCATATTAATCCAAATATCAACTTACACGGCCAATCTTGTGGCATACTTTACAGTCAGCAAATCAATCTCTGAAATCAATGATTTGGAAACACTTGCTAAAATGGACTACGATATTTTGATATTCAAAAACTCTGTGATTCATAAACAGCTAGAAACGTCTACATATCAACCTTATCGATTGATTTATGAAAAAATTGCAGCCAAGAACACGTTTGTTTCTTCTTTCAAAGAAGCATTGGAAAAGATTAGAAACAGCGCAGAAAGAAAAACGATTTTGTTGTCGGAAAATTTATTTTTAGAAAACATCGCTAACAAAAAACCTTGCGACCTCGTTTCAGGTATATTATTCCAGTAATTAATACCACATTTCATAAATCAAGGCATTTATTTAATTTCTTGGTGTTACAGTTTATAAAAAATATAGCATTATCAATTATATTTACTTTAAATACGCAACAAATAAATATCAAATTGTATGTTTTAAAAATCATCAAATCGTTTGTGGCTATGACTGTTGACACAAAAACAAATTTGTGGAGAAATCTTTTGCTATCCAAAATTTCTTCATCTACAAAAATTCTAATTTTATTTAGTCAGTTTATATGCACAACAATTCTGATGAAAAGCATCAATAAATATTTAAAAAATAGTCCATAAAATGAAATCTCAAAACATAAAATCTAAACTGATTCATATTTTAGTAAACTGCTTATTGCCTGTAAGAAGTTATGCATTTGCTGTGCAGTTCAACTCTCCACTCTTTGACATACTTTCTGTTGGAGTATCAGATCTTCAAGAATCTGGGTTCATCGAATCAAAAAGAAAGCACTACTGGGAAGAAAAAGTTGAATGTCCAAAAGATGTTGGATTTGAAAGTAAGCAAAAATGTACCGTTTATAATAATTATACATAATAAACTAAAGATATGCTAAAGATACAGCATAAATATTCGCATTTTATTTGCAGAAATAGATTAAAGTGTAAGGGTAATACTGCAAACCTTACTACCCTACTAATAAAAATCTTGAACCAAATAAAAGCATCTACTTTCTTTACAGAAATTGGATATGGACAAATCTCAGCATTGCAAATGGCTGGTGTTTGTGCTGTTCTGCTTGGTGGAATTTTCATCTCAATTTTGGCTCTGATTTTTGAGCTTGTTTGGAAACATTATGAAATCTACAAAAAAACAAAAACTAAAGTTCCCCAAATTTTTGATGACAACACACTCTGATAAACCTTAGCTTACCATATATATATTTGTAATAGTTACAAAATTTATTATATTGTCACTCAACATTGGTTTTAAAATTTGTTAGAGTTAATGATGTATTCTATTTAAAAAAAATAGTTATGCAGGAACTAGTTTGCAGTGTGCTCACATAAAGCTGGTTTCTTTAAAATCGTGAGTCTGTGATCATCCGACAAGAGTAACACTTTTGTAGTTCAACTTCCCTGAACCCGTCACCAACAATCCATCATCATAACAGACTCACCATCGTTAATGTATATGGATATATGTAACCACCCTGTAAGTGATTTTTCTCTAAAAAAAATTTGAATTGCAGATCTTCAGAGGAGTTCCAAATAGATTATAAAATAGATTCAATGATGCATCCATAAATTACGGATGAAGCTCCTTTCAAAACTGTATCATTTGAGTGTTCATCTGTCAAGCATATTAATCACCTAGGTAGCTAATATTCCTTACTCGCTATAATTTTTGTGCACCTATAATTTTCTTAATTTTAATGTGCTGAATTGCACAAAAATTAAAGGTATAATAAAAGGTATGGGGCAAAGTACATTTAGAAATAAAACATAAAATGATGAATATCATAATGCAAATTTTTCATCTTGAATTTGATGTGTGATAATAAAAATAATATGGTGCCTGAAAATATCTTCCATTTATTACACAAAACACTGTAAAAATGTAGAGAAAGACTCAAAATTCATCAAATGTGACTCCTCTCATCTCACACAAACTAAAAAAAACTACTTAGAACAAGAACATGTACGTGATTGACTAGTCTATAGATCTATATCAGCATGTAATGATTTTGAATGAGCGGCCATCATACATAATTATAATAAACCCATACACCTCTACGTATATAGACTATATAGTCTATCATGTGCAGTTATTATTTATTGGACTCTAGCTAGGCTAGCTATAAAAAAACATAGACCTGTAAATTAAAAAGTGGCTAAAACATAAATGGATCGAGTCAAGGTCCTTCCTACTTACGTTGAAGTGCCAAATTGATTCTTGCAAGCATCTTTCTTGCGTTGTGGTGTTCTGTTTCGTGTGTTTGAGAGTCGCCATGCTGCTGTCAATAGTGTTGCTGTTGCCTGCGCCCGCCTTTTTCCTTTCCTAGTACCCAGTGCCCCACCAAATCTCCCAATGCCAGTGCCCAGTGCCCGAAAAACATAAACACTGCGCAACGCACACGTCGTGAAAATTCAAAAAAATGAAATAAAATGTGCAATAACTTTTTTGAAAATAACTTTATCATTCACAACTTGCCTGCGTTCTCAACCTATTTTTCATTCGTTTACAAAAGGAACCCAGCAGGGTGTAGATCGTATGGATTTGCACCATTTAAGATTTTAGAGGCTTTTTGAATTGAATTCTAAATCTGCTGAGTCATTCAGTGCTTCTGCACACGTTACCACTTGTTGATTCCGGACATAATGGCTACTGGACGCAAACAAATATTTGAAAATTGCTGAGTCATTCTGTAATATTTTTTTGTTCTCCCCCGTTCATGCCTGTCAATGTCAACAACACAACAAATAACAATTTCGGGTTCCTCTCCCCCGCATACCGTCGGAAGCCACTGATGGGGGTTGGGAGGCTAATTTAAAGAGCAATGGTTATTTAAAACAATGGATTAATTAAACCTTTGTTCTCTATTAATATCCAGTTTAACATAACCCCCGGATACATTTCAGATAGAATTTGTGAAATCCGGTAAACAATATTCTAAAAAAAAAACAATGCTCTCGACAATAAAACAAAGCTCTTGATGATAAACAAAGACCTCAACAATAACAAAGGTCTTGAGGATAAACAAAGCTCTGGCTGGAGCATATCTTGGAGAAATTGTTGAAAGCAAATCAAAGCTGCAAGTTCCAGCGAGAGACAAACACGAACACATTGCACGAATGAAAAGGTAAGCATCAATTTTGAAACATTAACTTAAATTAACTTTTTGAGTGTTGTGGCACTGATAAATTGAACAGAAACTAACACAGCCATTCGTATTATCATTCTGTGGTTCTGCTGTATTGTATCTGGCTGTCTGACACAAGAACCGAATAATTAGATAGACATTTTTTTCGGGCAGCTTCTTTCATCTTTCTTGGATGTTCTTGTATTTAACCGTATTTACAGCTATTCTTGTTATCATTCTGCAACTCTGCAAACTGAAATCAGGCTCAAAAAACCAAATCATATTCAGAAAGTGTTTTCTATTCTTTGGACAGTTTTTTTAGATGTTTTTGTATAAAATTTATTCTTCATTGTTTTATAATACAGTTTATAGGCATTTTTTCCTTTTGCACCTCATTTGTATTTTCAATATATTATTCTTATTTTAAACGAAGGATGTTACTCCGCATAGCATTTTTATAATCTTTATATAGCTATTGGAAACGCTCACAAAATCAAGGCACAAATAAAATTTGCTTCCTTTACAACCTTGACTTCCACTTTTTACTACACTTTTTATAAAATTTACTTCCTTTAAATTTACTTCCAACGACATAAAAAGCCACAACACCATTCCTTTATCAATCTATGCACGTATTTTCTTTGACATTGCTCCATTGCAATGTGAACGTTTTAAGATTTTTCATTCATTTACAAACAAAGCTTGTTTTGCGCGAGAATGACTCAGCAATTTTTAAGAATGGCTCAGCACTTTTCGAAATTATGATTTTATGCACAGTGCAATTCTACGAATTTTGATAATGATGCATGATGGACAACATACACATGGAACAGAGTTGCACGAAAGTACTTTATTACACAAAAATTCTTTCATAAACCTTTCCACATATTTTTTTTTGAAAAATATATTAAAATGCACGAAAATTTCTGAAGTCTCTCATTTTTGCCTTTTTCATTCATTTGCAAAAAACTTGTTTTGTGCGAGAATGACTCAAAAAATTTTCAAGAATGACTCAGCATTTTTTAAATTACTATTTTATGCACGGTGCAATTCCACGAATTTTGATGATGATGGACTACATACATGTGGAACAGAGTTGCACCATAGTCGCTATGGTTGCATGAAAGGACTTTAAGAAACAAAAATCATAACAAGATTTAATTCAATCCACCACTTCAGCTAATATTTAAATTCTTGTAAGAAACAAGTCCTAAAATTTTGTGAATAACTCCGCCTTTTTTGAAATTCTTAATTTCATGAATGACTCAGCATTTTATTTTAACGGACTCAGCATTTTTTTAGTATATTAAGTAAAGATGTTATGTAACTAATCATGTGTTATGATTTATGAAGACAATTTTACATCTTTGTTAATCTTAGTTTTTGCTTTTCAGATCTGAGCCTGGGCTGTTTGATGCACCTAACTTATTTTTTTAGAAATTTTCAGCTTTGTGTCTTTTATGAAGGTTGTTCTGACAAAAAAACGTGTGTTTTGACAATGACTCTGATTGCAATGTAGTATTTTCCTTTAAGTTGAAAAATAACGAAGCCTGTTTCCCGTTAGGGCAGTCTCAACTGAAACATTACCGTATATTTTCGGTTCTAAATTTTTTAACAATTTCAAAAATAATTTTGCCAATAACTACCAAAAAATCACTAAATTTGAAATGACATTCTAATACAATTGTCAAAATTTGTCTAGGTATTCACGATGATTCTCACTTTCGTTGCTGCGATTTTTGGTGTTGGGTTTACATATCTTCTGCTCTCGTATCTGAAGCAAATTTTCAGCTTGACGAAATACCCACCCGGACCATTCCCGCTACCTATAATCGGCAATCTCTTGCAGCTGAAAGACCATCCTTACGTCACATTGAAGAGTCTCACGAAAAAATATGGAGACGTTTTCAGCGTCAGTATGGGAAGCAAAAGAGTCGTCGTCGTGAACTCAATCGTCCCCGCGCGTGAAGCACTGGTTCAAAAAAGCGTTGAATTTGCTGGCCGCCCACAGGATATTTTCACTGCTGGGAAAATAACGCGAGATTTCAAGGATATAGCGTTTGCTGATTATGGGCCTGTTTGGAAATACACAAGAAAGTTGGCTCACACATCACTGAAATTGTACGGAAGCGGGATGGAAAAAATGGAAGATTTCATTCAAGCGGAGGCCGATGACTTGTGCAAAAGAATTGAGAACTCACAAGGAAAACCAATTAATCCGCATACGGATTTAGGTATGTTTATGTCACATGAATATGTGTATGTGATGAATATATTTGATGTAGATTTTCATACGAATCTCTAATTAATTTATGCATATTATTTATCCATAATTTATCCATATAATTTATGCATATCTAGTTATTTTTCATATTTTATTATACAGTTCAACCCTACTGTCTCGAACTCGCTTAACTCGAACTCCGGGTTAACTCGAACTGTTTTTACCCCCTTGAGAGCTTACAACAACGTTGATTTAGCTGCGGTTTTCTCGATTAGGCCTGCTCGTTATTTTCCTTCTTGTTGAGAGATTGAGATAGCAGAGTTCAACGGTTGCTCCTCCACACTCACTATATTTATATACTTGGCTGGCAACTCTAACATAACCAAAGTAACAACGAACAATAAAAGAAAATGCTGTTATATCACTATTATTTGGAGTATTAGGAGTATCCAGGTATAAGGTGTTTGTAGTTTGTTTGTTTCTCCCAAGAAATTTTTAAATGGCTGCTCGGTATATAAATTAGTTGTCTAAGCTATTTACATCAGGAACCATAGTATTATTATTTTTTATCATAGCTATAAATAACACACTGTATTTATATACGTGGCAGGTATTTAAAAGTAGATTTCTTTGATCATTAAACGTTGCGTATATACATAGAAAGGGTACCTCACCTTCAATATTGTAAGCATAAGCAAGGACGCCGGAAGCTTGAAAGGGCAAAGGGGGAAAAACGTAAATTTTTAGGACAAAACAAAAGGAAAGTAGAGAAATTTGCAAAAATTATGGAGGGCAAGGATGGCGCTTACCTCAGCAGCCCAACTTTATATAATTTGCCAAAATGTTAAGAAACGAAAAGTTTGTATTAGAAGGATTTCCCAGTTTAGAATTAGAAGTTTGCAATTGTTACACCAACTGTAAACAAAGAAATTAAAAAAAAACAGGCTGTTTTAAACAATTTGTCCAAATTAGATAACGGTATTTTGTTAGCTCTGAGAAATAGTCGACTCATGGCATGCCTGATTGGTTAGATACATATTAATACGTAGTTTATTGGCTTGTTATAGTGAACAAGTAAAGTTGCTTCATGGACATATTACATTTCATTATTTATTTAAGGTTGGCATATAAAATAAAATATTAATATTTAAATATAAAAATATATAATTTTCATTTCAGCTCTTGCAGTTATCAACATAATATGTTCTCTCGTTTTCGGAAAACGTTATGAGAAAGACGACCCTGAATTCCTTAAAGTCGTCAACTACAACACGCTTATCACTCAAGGCTTCTCTCACACAAGACCTGAAGCATTCCTGCCCTGGATGCGTATCTTTCCAAATGAAGGTTACTCGAAAATCGAAGCGGGTACCGCCATTCGTGACGTCATTATACGCGAGCAACTTGACCTGCACAAGAAAAACTTCCAGTCCGACAACATTCGTGATTTCACAGATGCGTTGCTTCAGCAAGTTTTGAACGACGAAGGCAAAGATAAGGCTGAACGAAAATTCGAGGATGATGATCATGTTGAAATGATTATACATGATGCCTTTACAGCTGGATCAGAAACAACAACTACATCACTCAGATGGGCAAATTTGCTGTTGGTGAGAGATCCTGAAGCGCAAGAAAAGGCTGCTTTGGAAATCAACAGAGTTGTCGGACCCAACAATTCACCCAGACTTTGCGATAAAGCCAAATTGCCATATGTCAGTGCGGTTATCAACGAGACCCTGAGAATTTCATCAGTAATTCCGCTTGGCGTGCCGCACAAAACAACAGCTGACACCACGTTAGCCGGTCATAGCATTCCGAAGAATACCCAGGTTCTGTTTAACAACTGGGCAATACACCACGACGAGCGTTACTGGAAAAACCCGGACGACTTTGTGCCGGAAAGATGGCTTGATGATCAAGGTCTATTCATTCCGGAACGCCAGCAAAGTTTTCTGCCTTTCTCGGCGGGACGGAGAGTATGCCTGGGAGAACCGCTTGCAAGAACGGAGATATTCATATTCCTGACTCGAATCTTGCACAAGTTCCGGATCGAAAAAGTCCCTGGTGATTATCCGACCATGGCCAGCAACCAGTCAGTGATTCATTCACCAAAACCATTCCAAGTTGTTTATACTCCACGAAAGTTTGAAGCATAAAGAATGACTCTTACTATGAAGTCGAGTGCTGGCCTTTTAATTAAACTTTTATAAATTTGGGTAAAACTTTTCGTAGAAAATAACTCGAAGTTTCAAGGGGGATAGCAATTTATTCAGGTTAAGAAGAGATTCGAATTGATAAAGGAAATTTCCCAGTTTTCTGATTCTTTCAGAATAAATTTTTATTGAAAAAATGGCACAAGAATACAAAAAATGACCTGAAAGAATTAACCGTTTTAAAAATCCTGAAAATTCCTTAAAGCCCCATCAGTAACACACGAGTTATAATGCTTAAACCTTTCGCTTTGCTGCCAAACCTGAACAATGTCAACCGCTGTATTATAATTTATGACCAGGATTGATCATTACACCCGCATTTTATAATGTTTTGTATTAAATATCATTGTTTATAGAGTACCATAGGGGGCATGTTAGTTAAAAATTGAAGCCTGTTTTGTCAAATAGAATTAAAAAGTGAAATATGAAAGTCAAACCTCCTCCACAATGACTCTGCAAACCCTTAGCCTCTTTTGGTGACCCAGTAGTTTCAATTCTGCTTTGAAATACAAAATTCAAAGAATACAGATTGAAATTCGGTCCTACTTGTATGTGATATCTCTAACAAAACACGGTGTTTCGTTTAGTTCTCTAAAAAGACAGATTTCGAATGTTTAACTTTGAATGTGTAAGTCCCTCTGCACTTGTAATACAGGAAAATATATTGAGGATATGAGGACACGACACTAAGAATTACTATTATCTCGCGCTATTTTGTGATAGCCTCACTTCTATATCGTTCATTCATTCAAGTTGTGGGAATACGTTGTATTTATTTCGTATTTTTCGTCATTTTAAGTTTCGCGCGCTTTATGACTTTCGCTGCAAATTTCACGCGTTGTAGTGTAAACTTGACCCCAGGATATATTATATTGTATTTTGGCTTATAAGTTTAATTCATAGATTTATTATTCATTGGTATGTAGCTACGTCAATGTTAATTTCCATTTTTAGAATATATATGTATGACGTTTTTGTAAAGTAAGGTTATATTGATGAATTAAGAATTAGAGATCAATTCAGAGAGAGAGACAGTTGGATCAATGAAGAGTGTTCTATGTACTCGAAGCCTAGCAATATCTCTGAGATCGAAGATCGATTTATATACAGAAATCATATATTGGTGTTTCATTGCATCAAACTCTGCCTTCGAGAAGAAGAACCGCTCAGCCTTGCTATGGTTACCTTCGCATCAAGATATATTCCAATTTACAGTAGTGTGCACTGTGCAGAAAATGACTTTGCAAAAAATATTCTGAGCTTTCCTTTTTATTTCAAAAATGTAAATCTGTTTTTTTTTTTAAATAAATTCAGGATTTCTGTTTTCTACGAGGCACCTGGCCCGTTTCTCCTCCGCATTTTTTTTTCATTCCCGCAGAGGTTCATTCGAAAATACTGATTAAACAAACAATATATTTTAAGAAAGTATACGGGGAACCCAAATTAAGGGCTTACGAATTGAGAAGTACGAAACTGATTGCTAAGAGTCGTTTGTATTTAAAGTGGAAATAGTTTTATGAATTAATTCATTGGTTCTTATGCGATCACCGTTCATAACCCTTTCTCTTTTGTTTAAGTTTCGTCAATTATTTTTTATTGTTAATTGCAAAGAAAGTGTTTTTTGAAATTTGTTGCAACGTTTAACAGTAAATATCTTAAAAACGCTCACAGATGAAGGTTAAAAAACGATTGATGACACCGACCGCTGATTCTTTTCATTTAGAAAAACAAAAGACTTACGAAATATTCTTGTTTTATGTGCAAAAATATCGTCCCTCCTGTAAAACGGGAAAACAAAATTAAATTAAATTAAAGAGTGTTATGAAAGTTGAAAAAAAATTTAGGAAAAGTTTATGCAGCTGCAGTTGTAAACACGAGAAAAAATGAAGAAATAAAAAATATAAAGGAAAACAAAAAGCATTTAAATAGAAGCCAAAAAAATCAAATTTCACTTGACACGATTTGATGTGACAAGGCTGCAAGAAATCAACAGAAACCAGAGTTTGTTTCAAGGTAAGAAATATGTTCAAATTTTCGTGTATACCCAAAATTAATTTTCCATTTCATTCCAAACCACCCAACATTAAGGACAATTTTAAATGTCAAACCCAACATTAAAGTATTTTTACTAAGAATCATACCCATTTTTAGAGACTTTACTGGCTTTAAACTCATCATCCTTATCGGTGGCACATACCCGCACCAATAAATTATGATGTATCCCCCCTCCGGAGAACACCCTCACCTGGAGAGCACCCCACTCATAAATAATCTTTAATTCATTACGTTTTCAGCTGTAAACGTTCTGGGGCATTGAAAACTGTATGAAACACTTACGGTTAGAGAGAGTCAAATTAATTTAAAGTTACAGAATCCATTCAATGAAACGATATTCCCATTCAATAAAAAGCCCCTCAAGAAGTAATACATTTAATGACCAATTAGTATCATTTCCAAGTTCAGAGAAAAGCAAACTATGGCACAAACTGTATTTTGGCCAAAAACTCTCCAAGAAAAAAAGGAAGAATTCTTACTGTTGCGTAGCTTCTTGTTTCAAAGTTTAGTCTTTATAAATTTTTTTGAACAAATGCAAGTGTTTCTAACTCCTGATATTAACCATTGTAACATCCGTAATAATTCGATTAAGCTCCCCTCTCGAATAAGGCCCCCTCTTGAAGATGATTAATAATTAATAAGCCATTCCTTATTTTGTCAAAACAGATAATACTCTTTTTAGATAATACTCATGCTTTTTGAGATAACACTCTCAGGGAAGCGGACTTTTGAATAAGCCCCCTTCTCAAATAAGCCCCCCTATCAAAAGGTTGAATTTTGAATAGGCCCCCCAGGGCTTAATCGAATTATTATGATATAGCTATTGTCGAATTAGCTTATAGCTTATAACAATAGCTTAATCGAATTAGCTGTTGTTACACTAACTATAAATAAAGAAATTAAAGAAAAAATACTTTTAACTTATCAAATAATTCACAAAGTTTGTTTAATGATTTTGTAATTTTTGTGTTCAATAATTTTCTAGGATACCCAAGACCATGAAATTTCAAATGAAATTCGCAGCATTTGCTCTCGTGGCATTTATATGCGTCTCCTTATTTGAGTGTAATTGTATTAACTCCGATGAAAGAAAGACCGAGAATAAAGATGATGCAATGCCGAAAGTAATCCAAACAGGTCTCAATGAAAGTAACGATGTGGAGAGGAAGAGAGGTTTTAGTGACTGTCGATATTATGAAGGTAGGAAAACTTTAATTTGTCAATCCACAAAACCGAAAATGTGTCCATCTATCAAGTTTGCTAATAAAATAGAGCAAAAGTGGTCATAACATGCCATATGACTGGAACAAAGAAGGGGCATCGACACTCACTCCAAATCAAATTAGGCCTATGATCTTCTAAAAACGTCAAACAAAATACAGTCAAACTTCTGATACAGGCAACAAAAAAAAAAGAATATCCTAACAATATACGTTAATTGAAAACATATAAAGCGTAAATTGAAAAATATATATGTGTACCGAGCGACTCAAAAAATCTCCTTTCGCAGGGCTGCAGCCTGAAATCCGTTAGGCTACAAATTTTAAATTGTGCTCAAAACAACATTAGAAATGCAAACATAGAACACAACATCTGCAGTCACGTTTATCTGTCTGTCCAAAACTGGAAATCAAAAATTCCCCCATTCGTGTGAGCTTTTAAGTCAATTTAAGTACCACCATTAATTTCCAGCCCACGTTTTGACATTAAAACAATCTGCTGGCTCCTATATCGACTTGGGAGATCAAGTAAATCTTTCAAATTTTTAAACTTGCCATCAAAGCAAGCATGTTGTTCTAATATCAAAATGTGGACTGAAACTAAATGATGTTTCTCGAAATAATCTAGGTCAATTGTAATTTCCCGTTTAATTTCAATTTTTTGATAGATAAATAAGGTCGCAGAGGATGATATTCCAAACCCTACGTTGTCTTTCTTAAGCACAATTTGAGATATTTAACATCGCGGATTTCGAGCGAAGAACTGCGAACGGACACCGTTCTTTTGGGTCACCCGGCACATTGAAATGTATATGTTGAATATATAATGATATGTAAAAAACAGTCATTTCATATTTTTTCATATTTCATTATTTATCTATAGGGAGGGTTACCGTTCAGAAAAGTAAATTCTTGTTTTTCTCCCCCAAGGGCCCTCCCAAAAACTATTAACTATGTCTGATTACAATGAAAATTAAATATTAAAAACGATTAAAAGCTACTTACAATATACATCTAAATACCTAAAAATCTATAATTATAATAGAATAAAATAAATCAAAGCAATAAAATCTAGATACTATTTTTAAATGTCTTCAGAGAGGATGCCTCTTTAGACTCAGCTGAGAGGCCATTCCTCAGCTTAGAGGCCATTTTGTAACACTATACGAAAAGCATTCTAAGGTCAGTTGCAGTATTCCGTGGTTGTCGAGGTGCACATTGAAATGTGTGCCGTTGATTGGAAATCAAAAAATTCAGTAAACGAATAGTGTCACAAAAATGTATAACATTATCATTCACATCATTTTTACTACATATAGTAACATAGTGACATATCTACACTACTATCTTCTTTGCTGATTTAACACTGTTGTTTTCCAGTGTCCTGCGTCCCTAGGGTCTGTGTCTATGAGAAATCACTGATAAAAAGACAAAAATTTGATGAATTTCAGTGACTTAATTATTTGAAATAAATTGATAAGAATCTGTTTCTTCTTAGTTGACATAAAAGATGGAGAGTCTAAAATATTTCTAGCAGCTGGAAATGTTCGTGTAAAAGTCACTTGCAAAAATAAAAACAACGAGTTTGAATTTCTCTGATCATCAAAGACAGAAGATGGCGTTTAATTTAAAAAGTGTTTATAAACTTATTTTGATTAAATATATACCAAGATAATGATAATCGCACCTTTAACAAGTCTCTATAATCTTTTGAGCTGATGTTAAATTGTACTAAGTACTGTAGCATCAAAATAAATTTGAAAATAAAATGTCATAAAGTAAACAAACAAAACTTGTGTCTATTCTTATCAATCTAGTTAGTTATTTAGTTAATCTCTTTGAATTTATTCTGATTAAAATAACAATAGCAAGAAGCACTGTACCACATCATAGTCAATTAACTATGACCACATGATATCCAAATTTCTAACTCTCCTTACTCTCCCGAGCGTGACAGACAGAATACGGGTAAGAAGGATAAAACTAGCCGGACATTATTGTATCAGGCATCAAGAGCTAGCAGCAAGCCAACTCATCTCATGGAAGCCAAAGAGGGGCACCACAAGGCAGAGGAGAAAACGTGCAAACTTTGTAGACACGCTGCGACGTGATGTGGGAGCCAGAGTACTGTAGAATTGAGGACCCTAATAAATACTGTACAGAAAAGTGTGAAAAGGAGTGATCCGCAGGTCTTGAGTTAGTATTTGATGATCCACACTCTCGCATTGCATCATCACTATCTCCTTATTCGTTGCGTGTGCGCTTCGGGCTTGACTTAATGATAGATTAAGCCCGAAACGCCGATTCTTTTCAATTAAATATTCTTAATATTAAATAACTAAATATTTCATTATCTCCGTACCAAACTGGCGAAGGCGATATTCAAAAAAGCAAACAATTGCAGATCCACAATTTATTGTTAGAAAAAACAATTAAATAACTAAAACGCCGCCACGTTGCAAAACAAGTGTCAACAAGAATAATGCTGCAATTAAATTTTGCGAAACCTTAAAACAGGTCATAAAAAAAGAAATAATTCATTTTTGCCAATATAAATTTCTAAAATACAATAAACCCTAAAACAATGATTTTCAAAATAATTTCAGATTTATAAATTATTAAATAAACCTGATCATGTTCCTTTTTCATCCACAACATCTTCGTCTGATTCAAAAACATTCTCCTTCGCAGCACGGTTAAACAAGAAATTGAAATTATTCATGTCTTCTGAAAGTCCATGTGTCAAAATTTCTTCATTTCGTTCAAAATCACGAACCTGTAACAACGAATAATTAAATTAATAAATCATAATTTTATTCTTGGTTTCCTTTCACCTATGCACTATCTGCGTTGATTCCTTACAATAAAACATTTTTAAGTTTTTAATGTCCCAGTCTTTTAAAATCAATGCATAGTGAGCTGTTTTTAAAAGCGGAATATCGTTAAATATGAGATTTTATACATATATTTAATCTTAGCTTTGTGTGTGTTTTTAGGGTGTTCGTTTTAAAATCATTTTTACTCATTTCTCCACAAGTTTTCCGAAACCTGGATCTAGCACAGAATTTTGAAATAATGGCCGTTCCTTAAAAAATAATCCCTGCGTTATTCAAAATAACAGCATACCTGATTCACAAAATCTTCTTTTTCTCCTGGAATTTCCAGACCAGAAACATGATTGAATAATTTCTCAACAGTCATTACTCCAGGGACACCAGCTTTTTCAAAGAAACTAACAACATTGTGGCAATCTCTGGCTAGAAACTCGAGAGCACGAGGATGTGTCGGCTCGACTGACTGACTCACGTCAATTAACCATAATTTGTTTTCGTGCCATAACATGTTGTATTCACTGAGATCGGCGTGAATCAGATTGCATTCCTTGAACATTTTCTGCATCGTCTAAAGAAAGAACATAAAACTATGTTTCAAACATTAGACAAACAACGGACATAAAACAACATTTCACAGAAATCATAGTTTGCATATAAACTTTATTGTGAGACAGGCGATAAAGATAACATTTCCAAGTTTTCATTTCAACATATGATATCGAGACACGACAAACATGGTTTGACAACACCATGGTTTGGCTATGATAACACAAACGGTGAATGACCTTATGTCAAAACAATATTTTACCGAAAATCAACAGAATATTTATACTGACTTTGTAATTAATAGGAAGACTAAAACCCTTGTGTCTTTTCAAACCTTTCTGATGAAAATCTTGTTCAAATTCTTCTTCTTGGTGACGAAAAGTTACCTGTTGTCTCTGATGTCACGTCGCACTTGTGTTGAGTCAAATTCAATTCAAATCAAATCATTACAAACACATTACAAACGCTTGTGTCGATTCAATTTCAATGTCAATTTCGAAATAATTTACTCGCTTGATGCGTGGCTTAAAACGATTCTAGATTTAATATGGACTGATCATCGATTTATTTTATATCATTGAATTCTACTCGACATAAGTGCGAGATATGAATTGAGATTTAAATAGGCTAGATTTGAGCCTATCTTTTTAAATCTACCTGCAGATATATTCAAGCATCAGAAAGCTTTGATTTGAATATTTGAATTTCACGAACATTGTCCCTCAGATTATTAAATGTTTAGTTTAAGTATTATGCCAAAACAAATAATGTATTTATAAAACATCAAATCAATGTACACAAACATGTCAAAAGTGATGCAAAGGAATACCTCTATGCATTGTTCATACGCAATGATAAATTCAGCAGCTGATAATTTGGCATCTTTCAGTTTAGGAGCTGGCCTTTGATTTTTGCCAATAAAACTCATGACAAGAATGTGTTTTCTCAAAAGAACAACTTGCGGGCAGCTTATTCCACTCTCGTACATCCTACAATTAAAGAATAAACATTATCTTTTTTGTTTTTTTTATCTAAATAAACTGGGATCAACTGATATTTTACATTCTGAAGCTTGCATGACAAAACTTTGTAATTTCTAAAGTTTGCAAGAAGGATCATCCAATTTTGGCATGGAAGGTTGCATTTTAGCCGAGGTAACAAGTATGGTCTTTTTGCCATGAGGCAGGGTCTTAAAATCCACCCGGCAGCCCCGCATACATGCGTGTGATAAATTCGTTGTTTCTGATGTACCAAAATTGAGTCTAATTCAACGGACTTCAATAAATATAAAAAAACCATTTTTGATAAAGTTTTTAATTTTTCGCTATTTTTATGGTTGGAATTAAAATACTAGACTTATGATAAAAGCTAGCATGAACAATGAATTTGTTTTTACATTTTACATATGCTGGATCTTGGTCTGAGAAATACACCATCATCAATAAGCTTTTACAATTCATTAGAGTGATCAAAAATTAAAAATTTGAAAAGGTTTATTTAAAGTAACCTTTTTAGATTTCTCATTTCTTTCTCAGCCCAAAGCCGAACGATCTTCCTTGGATTCTGCTTGCTGAAGCGGTCTCGAAATCTAAAGTCATCTTTGATGTATTTGTCTCTTGTTTTAAATTCAATCAAGGTTGTTTTGTAAACTTTAACAGCACACTCATCTGGAAACATCACCCCAGAAGAACTACAATGAAATAAAATTAATTAATTACGTTTCTAAAATCCAGGTTGGGTAGTAGTCAGAAGCCAATGATTCGTAGTAAAAAACTAGCTTACAATTTGGTACCTTTCTCTCCAAAAATTGATGCTATGGTTACCTAGATATTTATCTTCAAGCAGCGGATTTGCAATCACGAGGGGTCCTTTAACTAAAATGGCCTAGACAAAACTACTGGAGAAAGCAACAAGGGCAGATTTTGTAACAATAGTGAAATCGACACTCCGATTTCAAAGCGATTAGCCATTCAACACAAAACGAATTTGTTCAGGCAGAAAATGAAAACATGGCTTTGTTTGCTTTGATTTTCTGCTTGAAAGAATTCGATGGCTAATTGCTTTGAACTTGGTGTGTCAATTTCATTATTGTTACAAAATCTTCTCTTGTTGGCAAAGGGTATATACCAGAAACGTTTAATTTATAAAGATCCAGATTATTAATTTTTCTCACAAAGAATTTAGTTGTTTAAGCGATAGTTACGTTTTTATTTTTCACACTGAGTGACCCAAAAGGATGTTAGGTGTCCCAAAAAGATGGCAACATTTTTGAAAGAGTCTCCTGACAAAGATACTGCTTTGATACATCTAATATAAAATAAATAGAAATATTGAATTGCTCACTTACAATTTGGTACCTTACTCTTCAAAAATTGATTTTTTGCGTATTCATCTTCAAACATCTAATTTGCAATCATGACAAAACCACAGCTTTAAAATAAAATGACCTAGGCAACAACATGGCCTATGTAATGGAAATAAACTCACTATCCTCCTTTAGCATGAAATACCACTGCCTCCTTGCCAGTACTAATGCAGCCACCAATAGTATCTAATACATCACTGTTGACCAATTTGTAAAGTATGATTCTTGTCTTGGGATCCAGAGCTTGTTCCTTAAAAAATAAGTGGGTCGTAAAATAATTATACTTGTCCAAAAATCAAGGTCTTGCTTTTCTTTCCGTGAAAAAGTGGCCTAATGTCAAGATAAAGATTTTGCAATTTTATTTGCATCAAAATTTGGTATTTTCAAAAAAAAATTAGAGAACAAGTAGAAAAAAAGAATTTCTCAAGAGAACAAGTAGAAAAAAGAATTTCTCAAGAGAATAAGTAGAAAAAAAGAATTTCTCAAGAGAATAAATAGAAAAAAAGAATTTCTCAAGAGAATAAGTAGAAAAAAAGAATTTCTCAAGAGAATAAGTAGAAAAAAAGAATTTCTCAAGATACTAAGTCGAAAAAAAGAATTTCTCAAGAGAATAAGTAGAAAAAAGAATTTTTCAAGAGAATAAGTAGGAAAAAGAATTTCTCAAGAGAATAAGAAATAAATTATAAGATGTCACATACATGTGTTGAATTCTCTTTTTTCTCAGTTATTTTGTGGCTGTGCTTTTCTTCCTTTTTAGAGTGTTGTTTCAATGTATTGTAGACACGATTTGGAAGCCTAATGTCAAGATCTTTGGATGAAACATCACCAGCAGCAAAATTTGGAGGAAACTGAAATGAGAAAGTCACAACAGTGACAAATATTCCAAATTCCTAATCATTCTTTTCTTCACTTTTCTTCATTTGGTTATATTAGCATTGGTCGTAATTGTCTAGTTCAGGCCTGTACGTTTGAGGCGTGCGATTGCTGCACGCCCACTAAGATTCATATGTACAGGCCTGCTAGTTCTTACTGTAATTTGTTCTGTTGCCATCAAAAACTTTAAATTTGAATTTCAAATACAAGAAATTTATCTTTCCACTCAAAAACCCATATGGCCTCAATATAAAGTCAGAAATAAAATAGGACACATACATTTTCAACATTCTTTGTGTTTTTCCTACCACATACAATAGCATCATGTTTGGTAACAATCTCTTTCCCAGGTCCACTAGGTCGTTTACGAGTTACACGTCTTTTATCTTGATCTGCAAAAGTTAAATTAAATTTTGTTAGTGCACAATTATTCTTATAAATGTCTCAAAAACATCTAAAATGAAATGCCACATGTACAAAAATACAAAGAAATACATATATATATAACTATATTTATTTAATATTATATATATATAGACAGCAATGCTACAGTTGATTTACAATTTGCTACCTTACTTAGGCAAAATAAGTTCCTGGAGTAGTGCTAATATTTTTATCTCCAATTCCAAAATTTAATATCATCTTGAAATCAGACTGTCCATCTAAAAGGCCATGTTAAAATAAATGTAGCAATATTTGCATCATCAAAAATGTTGCCATGGTAAATTCAAAATGTTTTCAAACATGCTGCTGAAGTAACAATCTTAAAAAGCAAGGTACCAAATTGTAAGTTAACAATTCAGTATTGTTACTTAAAACAAGGTTTTCATTATCATACTCTGTCAAACAAGTCACCATTGGGGCACCGCCAGGTGGGAAATGAGAGATGTTACAAACCTGTTTCAAATTCATCACTATCTTCTTCTTGACTGCTTTCTGAAGATGCATTTTGATGCTCATGTGGATGAAATGAACAATACTTTTCAAAAGAAATTTTCACTGAAATAAAAGTTTAAATTAAAAAAAGATCTTAATCAACGCAATATTCAAGTTGCAGCAAGGTTTAGAAGAAGAACATAGAACAGTAACAAAAAAGTGTCTAGGCAAACAAATTGAAAATGTAAAACAGTACCTAACTCTGCAAGCAACTGTAGAATTTAGCTAATCTTATCATTTATTCACACATACAAAAATCACAACATATTTACTGCATATTCTTATGCAATGATTTCAAACCCAGTTAAAGGAACCAAAACAAAACTGACTCCGCAATCTATTAAATTAAAAAAACTTCCAACCACCTGTTAATTCCAATCCCCATCTATCCAGGCCCCAAAAATACAGAATATAACTCTCTAAATCATTAATTTATATATGACATTAAAATTTCACAGCCAGCTATACATCATTTGTACAAAATATATATGTTAATGGAGTAGTAGCCCCCTACCATTGCTGTTTTGGTTAAAGACTTTCTCCTTAGTTTTCACATAATCATCATTTTCTTTGTCAAACTCAAGTTGCATCATTTGTGCCAAAAGCAAATCGTTGCCTGTATCTGTTGAACCTAAATCTGAAATAAAACAAACATCAGCATATTAATATTTTTCTGATTACATACTTAATTTATGCAGCAAATTGTAAAATATTTCTTATTTATTTCATTACAAAATATTATTAAAATATTTACTAATTTGAAATGCTCTTAACCAATCAGACTTTTGCAAATCAGTTTAATTTCCATAACTTAAGGGCAATATCAATAATATTGCCCTATTGTTACAGATATCAAATTATATTTTGAGCCCATATATGCAGTAAAAAGTAAGTTATTTCATTAATTTTCTATATAACTGATAAATAATATATGTATATATTTTTGAATAAGAATATTATTTTTGTAACATTTAATTATAAATATTAACAATAATAATGAGCGACATTTCGATGTCATTTTAACATCATTTTCAAGCTAAATGAAATAAAAGATGTTGTTTGTATATATAGAAAAATAAACAATAGAAAGATTTTT
>JAYJMH010004375.1:0-27238 GCA_036873815.1 Phacellophora camtschatica | reverse complement strand
AGAATTATATGTGACATTTCTAACCATGTGAACGAACGAAAAGTAAAAATAGACTTGCTAAATATGCCTTGTGGCTTAATACTATAGTATGCATCAAAACCAAGTAGAAAAATCATTAAAATGTCGTTTTGTCACATCGTAATCATAAGAATTATATGTGACATTTCTAACCATGTGAACGAACGAAAAGTAAAAATAGACTTGCTAAATATGCCTTGTGGCTTGGTACTATAGTATGCATCAAAACCAGGTCGCTCATACAAACGCCAAATTTTAAGGTATCAGTAATGAAAATAATAAAAATCATTGCTAATGCAATCCGTAATGATATGAAAAGTTACCAAAAATAATATTAAAGAAAAAAACAAACGAGGTTAGGTGTGTGGGATTTCAAGGCAATTATTTAGAAGTTATTATTTAGAAGTTACTTGTTTGCTTCAGGAAATTACATAGAGCTTGAATGACAAATGGTTCTACCCTCTTGAGGAGCATTTTGAACTGATGGACATTCACATTTAAGAAACGTTTATTGGTGAAATTTAGCCAAAAATGGTCGAAAATTAAGAACGTTTCACTTGTGCAGCCTTAGCCAGGTTTCTCATAAAATAACATATTACTATTCAAAGCTGGACATTCACATAAAAAATTCTGTTCATCCTCCACCCTAACTAGATTACATATATATATGCGGTATCATATTATATACATATTTAATGTGCGGTACTATCATAATACCGGGGCGGATCCAGCAGAATATGCGACCAGTTTTAAATTGAAAAGTAGGGGGCCCGGGAAATGTTTTAGCGACCACGCCCTTTACTTTGGTTTTTCTGACCGGTTTTTCAAACCACTAAAACCGGTCAGGATCCGCCCCTGCAATACGATAAAGAGTAACAATTAGGTTAGCCCTTTATCTGTATAACGGTAAAAAAGCAACATTGGTGACAAAATGAAACTAATAAATTCGATGCTTAGGAAATAAAAATGAAGAAAAAAGTGCCATCACTTCGAAAATATTTGGAACCAGAAAAAATAATTTTCGGAACCATTTTCTCTATGAGGTAATGCTTATAAAATGTAAATATTCCATAAACATTGGCCACCACAACAACAAAAAGTTATGAATTAAAAGGAATTTAAGTCAGTCGGCCTCGAGTTGGACAATAACCAAAAACAAAACGAATTCCAAACGATGACCATGCACAGCATAATTAGCTTGTCACGAAAAAAGAGCAAATATGTTTACCAAAATAAAAATAAAATATGGAGCAAAGAAAAAAAAAGCAAATGAAGCTAACATGGCTTTTGAACAAACTTATAGCGTGTTAACATTCTCCTATTTATTCTTATTTATTTATACTTATATATTCTCTAATAAATATTCTATAGAATCCCTCACTCAAACAAAAATGCACCACCGCCCAAACATATAGCCCCCCCCCCCTCAATGTTCGCATCCACTGCAGTACACGCTTTTTTATAAAGGAACACCTTTATAGGAACTCCAGCCTGAGATTTGGGTAAATTGCTTTGGTATCTCAGAAAGTATTTGCATCGAGGACTTCCAGCCTCAGCTTGAAGCTAAGGTTCCTCTAAAAAAGTCTTGTAAGCGCAAAAAGTTCGTTTGCGGGAAACAAGAAAACTTTGAGACAAAGAGAGCATCTGTTTGTTAATGTCTGAAACTGTCCGAAACTTTGTTTCTTACAGGTTTTCGTTTTTCCTCACAGCTCCAGACAGAGCAGGAAAGCAGGAGGAACAAACAAAGGCTTCTTCAGTTACATTTCTCACATCTACAGCTCGTTAAATAACTGGTACACTTACGAAATATAAACGGCTTTTAAAATAGTGCCTCATCATATAATGTTACCAACCAACATATTTGTGGACAGTGCACGAAGGCACTTCAAACAGTATTGACATACATGAATGTCCTGGATATCTTCTCTTGAGAGGTAAGAGATTAGCAAATTCTATCAAAAGAGGGCGGGATGTGTCATTGTCCTTGAGTGTCCTGGAACCTTTGCTAAATAACGCAAGAATTTTTGTTTGCAGAAAAGTTGAAAACAATAACATTAAATTAGCGACAAAAATATAATAAAAATTAGAAATGAGCCTAAAATCATATTTTTAATAAAACACAAAAAGATACAAATACGAGGCACATTAAATTAAATCTGCTGCATTGGTAGAAATTGCTAAAAATTAGGTAGAAATATAGGAATTGGCTTTAATAACCCCATTACAGAGGGGGAACTCCCAATTCACCACCAAAACATGTAAACAGAAATACATGAAAATATAACAAAACGACATAAAGATTTTATCATTCACATGACCGCCAAGAAAAATGGCGGGCCCGATAAAATTAAAAGTTTAGGCCCCTTCGTTAGTAATTAGGTAGGCTATACACATATTTTTTTTAACAATACTGCACTACCTAAAACAGAGGCATGACAAAACTATAATACGATAATTACTATAATACAAAAAATACTATAATACGATAATTTTAAAATGTAAAATCTAAAAATTTAAGAAAATATCTGAGTGAGTGCAAGGACATCACCTAGGTAGCATATTATCGTATAAATCAAATGCTCTGTATAATTCTTCAATTAAAGTTAAGTTGCAAACACAGCCAGAATCATTCTCAGAAATCCCGGGAGAAGGGGGCAAGGGGGCAAGGAGAGCAACTACCCTTGTCATCGAGAAGATAGCTGAACTCTTTCATTTTTCCATGGTTTCGCCCTAATTTTCATGGTCCTGCCTCCCTTTGCCCTGAACTGCTTCCACAACGCCTGGTTATTCTCCATTGTCCACCTTGTTTATAAAAAAGTTAATTAAAAAAATGTATTAGAAAACGAAAACAAAACAGCAACAAACCATCACTCAAATATGTCAGAAAGTCTTATGTCAGTATCATCGTTTCTCTCTTCGACCCAGGCATCCACTGAAAGGTTGCCACTTGTCGTATGCCAATAATATTAGTTAGCATTTAAAACTGGAAAAGTCCCGCAAGCAAATATACAACATTCCATAAACACTATCCTGAAAGCAACTATTGTCTGCACTGCACTTGCAAGTCATTAGAATCAACTCAGTTGGATTATGTATGAAATAGAACCACAATCAAATAAACTCTCAGGATAACCAGGTTTTTATCTGAGTTGACAAGGGGTTAGAGTTATTCAGATTGGCTATACAAGTCGCTTTGGCTGTTAAATTTAATGTCTGGACGCCAACAAGCAACTGGTGACTGCACGCTCCTCCACATTACGATCCTCCGCGGCCTCATGCTCCTCCACAGTGTCTCGGAGCACCATCCATCCCAGTCTGGTACCCTGACCTAATTTCGAACGGGGGACTGGGCTCTATGGAAACTATCGAAATTAAGGCTGGACAAAAACGGTGGGCTTCACCTCAGTCCCTGTGGCATGAAAATATCAATAAGGCGGGTATCACAAATGTTATTGAGCAGTAACTCCGCAAAACGGCGTGAAAAAAAGACAAACGAGTTAATTTAGTACTTGTATGTTCTCGACCATATTAAAAAGCATACGTGTTTTCGACCATATTAGAAAACATACATGTTCTCGACCATATTAAAAAAACATACGTGTTTTCGACCATATTTGAAAACATGTGTGTTTTCGACCATATTAGAAAACATATGTGTTTTCGACCATATTAAAAAACATACGTGTTTTCGACAATATAAAAAAACACATCTGCGGAATAATCTCTTTTTTAAAAATTAAAAACAACATCCTCAGCAGAAGTCAAGACATCTTCCTCCGCAGAAGTAAAATTTGTTTATAACAATTCAAAAGTGTCCACATTGCTCATGGTCGCATGTGCAAACAGGAGCAAGAATCCATCCATCCAAGAATACAGATTGAATCAAAAATCGTAAACTTTCTCAAGCACATAAACAATGAATACAATGGAGATTCACTCGTTGTAAAAGCCTTTAACTACGAAGCATCAATAACGTCACCAACAACATTCGTGTCGAACATAAATTTATTAGCAAATACATTACAGAGCATAAACACAACTAACACACAGATAACAACTTTAACCCGTAACAAAAGCACTCAGAACACATTGCTATTCTGAATGGAAAACAAAAATTCAGGATAGTTTTAAAACAGCTACATATAAAGCATACAGAGACAGAATAGTATATGGCAATTATTTGACTTGATTCATAATAGAACATACCGTCGAACATTGACTAAAATTCGATGAAGGGATCATTGCCTAGCTATAGAAACAGGTCGACGCAGGAATCCATCCCCCAATCGAAAAAAGCAAACGATTTTGCACAAAATGTCCCAGATGCATAGTAGATGAAACACATTTTATATTATCATGCGTTTTCTTTAACAAAGAAAGGAACTTTTTCCTTCAACATTTAGACAACCATCATCCAAATTTTAAAAACATCCCAAGCGACAATGAAAAACTAATATTTATAATGACAAACGAAGATGAACAGTTTCTTTAAATATTCTCCAAATATCTACACACTATATACATGGAATACACACATTTTTAATCATAATGATATAACTTTGTATTACCCTATTATAGGATCTATGTTCGTTTTCGTATTTGTAGTTTTTATGTTATGTATGTTGTGAAAACCTGTAAAATGTAACTGAGTTTAGTTGTTGACCATGTATCGTAAGATATTGTGTCTTATCAGTAAAAAAAAAGGATAACAGCAGACGGTAATAACAGCAACTTTTCCCTTGCCCTTTCTAGTAATAGGAAACTGCCATCACGCCACGACAAATCAGACACGCTGTAACTGTTATCATCTTCCATGTCGTCCATTGCGTATTCGTTGTTGTGAGTGTGACGTCCACCTTTACGTGTTGTTGAGATGTGGAGGGTGGCGGCATTGGTGGCGGCATACGACAAAGGTGGGTCTTATCGAATGCATCATATTCCTCCGCAGCGTAAACGCGTTTTTCTTACGCAGAGACATGCGCAGTTTTCTCACGCAACGACATTTGATAAATGGTCTTGGAACGAGACTGGCACCATCCGAGTCCTCCGCACGCCCCACCATCAATTATTAAAAGAAGAGAATTTTGGAGTATGTATAGTACTCTAAAATTAGAATGAAAAGTTAGAAAGTAGAAAAACGCTATGGAGGAGCGTGGCGGTGACTGTTAACAGCGGTGACTGTTAACAGCGGTGGCTGCACGCTCCTCCATGCGTGGCGGAGACTGTACGTCCAAAAATTGGCAAGATAAGATTGGTTTCGAGTTAACAAATGCTTCCATCCTCCACTATTGTTCATTGCAGCCCCGTTTCCAGAAAAAAAAACTGTAATTAACTAGGCTTCCAATTACTGATTACATTAATTGGACTCATGGGCAATACCCAGATTTTATGATTTGAACAAAATCAACGAACGTCTCAATCGGACCAAAAATAATCGGACCACAAATTTGAACACTTTTTTAATTAAATAAGAAAACAAAGTGCTAAAAACTACTTATGGTATTATTGGCAAAGCCTAGTGCTATTTATTTTCTACTTCATCATGGTCCCCAGGGGGGCAGTACCACTTGACTTGATGTTTTTGGGTCTGGGAATTCGATTCAATGATATAATTTTGACGAAAAATCTTTTATCAAAAATATAATTTTGGCTCTAAAAATTTGAAATACTAAGAAATAGCAGATTTGGGTGAGCTCAAGATTTCCTCGGGCACGCCCCCTTATCCGAGTTAGGTGGTACTGCTCCTTGGGTCGTAGATGGACATGATTCTATTCAATGGACATTTGAAGAATCACAAATACAACTAAAATATGTCTTGGATTTATTTAGATTGATAAAACTAAGCATATATTAGTATGGCTCTCGAGGCATATCCAGATCATTAACTCACATATACGATGAATCGGGCATGTTGTAACAATACTTCGGTATGTGACGGTTCAGAAAGGTCCGACGGATGATATTGATATGTTACCGATCTCCGTCAGATAGATATTACATTTTTGATTCTCGAATTGGATTCTGCCACTAAGCTTCAGTTCATCAGTTCAACAACCGATTTTTAGAATAAATAAACTAAAATTGTTGTCAATTGAATTCGATTCCACATAAAAGTGTGGCGTTTGAAGTAAACCTTTAGCCTTTTACCAACTATGAAAACGTGAACGGTTTTATTTTATTCGGCGAGAGTACATGAGGGGTACTACACTTTTTTCGTTCATAATACCATGTGACCCAAAAAAACTTCCCTTTTTTGCAGGGCTGTGGCTTTAAATCCGTGAGACTAGAAATCTCAAATTGTATACAAAATCATGTCCGAAGGGCAAACTTAGAGTTTAGGAAGTCATCCAGTCGTCTGCAATCACGCTTACATGGCCAAAACTGGAAAATAAAATAGCCTTCTTCGGTGAACTTTGTCAATTAAGAAACCATCATTCGTTTCCAGTCCACATGTCAACTTGGGGATTTTGATCAGTGAACCTTATAAATTTTAAACTCCAAAAGCGACATTGAAGGAAGCAGGTTGTTTTAATATCAAACATGGACTGAAAATAAATAATTATTTTGCAAATTAACTTGAAAGCCCATGAATTAAGGCAATTTTAACTTAAAATTTTGGACAGATAAGCGTGGCCGCAGATGACTGGATGCTATTTTAAACTCTAATTTTGGCCTTCAGACATCGTTTTATGCACATTTTAAGATTTGTAGTCTCACGGATTTCAAGCTACTGCCTTAAAAACGTGAATGGTTTTTTGGTTCACCAAGTAGCGCAAGATTTAGTAGGAAAGAAACGCCCCCTCGGGGTAGTAAAAATCATGTTATGGGGGCCGGGCAGTAAAAGCCGTCAGCAGATAAGCTTCGGAATCCATTTCAAAAGAATTCACAATTATTAAAAGATTTAGTAGGAATGAAAGTACCTTTCACAACTGAGATTACAACGCTAAAAGATTTCATTTAAACAAGAAACTTAATTCATTATTGAAACCACCGTCAAATCTTTTTACAATTTATCTTGATACTTTTTTGCATTTGATTCAAATAAAAACAGAAAATAGCAAAACACTTTCAAATCAAAAAGTATCCCAATACTTACGGACTTACTCTAAAAGAACAAAACTATTTCCTGATTTCGTTCGTGATGACTTTCATTGGTGATACAGTACCAAAAATTTGTGGCTGCTCTTCGTGAGCTTATCTCGTCAACTAGCACAATTTCAGATAACAGAACATCACGTGTCAATATTTAGCAGATTATTGACTGGGAATTAGCTCATTTGAATCGGCTAGTAGGCAACAATTACTGAAATGTTTTAAATCACAAGGGACGCAGACGATCGATATCACTTTGTATTTAGCGCATTTTATGAAATTGTTGTAGTTATAATAACCAACACTTTATTTGTGTAAAAGATTAAAGCTGTTTGACTTAGAAATTTTAGTTGAAAATCAACTCTTTCTTTTGTAACAACTTTTTTTACTCAAACGTTGTTGCCTCTTTATGAACAATTGTGACCCATTCGTGATTATTTGTCTATTGGCTGCAAAAGTTGACAGTGTTTTTGACTGAGGCCATGATTGTCACAGCACTGAGATAAGGCCATTATAACGATAAGTGCGTTTTATCATCCTCTTATCAATAAACTAAGAAAAGAGGATAAAACAAAGAGAGAGAAAGAAAAAAGAGAAAACTGCCAAAAACGGTGCCGTTCGTTGATGAAACATTACAGAAATTTTTACCATAGAACTTGTAGTAAATAGGTATAAAAATTCGAAAGATCATTGAGTCATGATTTTGTCAAATTCACAAACCTCAAGGAAACGGGTTGCCTTATTCCTTTTTTTGGTGTTCTTTGTTCCACTTGTCCACAATAAAAGTTGAGTCTGAGGTATTTGGACAGAGGAGCTATAGGTAAAAGCGTGAACACATGTAAACAAAACTCTGAGTCCAATTATATTTGGTTTGGCACAGCAGGAAAATGCTTGGCGTTAAAGCAAGCGCCTAAATATATAAACCACGATTGAGGTATCCCGACTTGAAAATTTCACTCGATTGCTCATGGTTGTACATTAAGTAACATCAGAGCAGTCCCACTATATGAATAGATCATTATTGTTAATTGTGCCGACATGTAAAAGAGACAACCTATATGCCTGTCATAAATCATATATATTGCATGCAATTATTAGCATTTTTACAATTTCTTCCGGAAACAAAACGATATTTGCATAGAGTGTGCTAGATTTTTAACAAAAATTTAGTTAATAGCAAACTAACTACGATAGACCCCTCTTTTGAATGAGAATTATATGAGAAAAAAGGTCCGGTTTGGCCGGGATGGGGCGTTTGCCCAGATCTTACTCTCACGGTCAAACCCCTGTTAAAACTAATTTGTGATTACATGAGAAAATTCTCGGCTAGACGGGATACTTATAACAGGCGAGATCCTGTCTTTGCTCAAACGGGATCTTGGCAACCGAGACGTTTTCCCCATATAATGGTATCATCCCGGCAACGCTTGTGAAAACAAAACAAAAACTTTGGTTCGTCTCGCCTGGCCAGGACGTTTTTCCGCATATAATTGAAATCATTCCGGGATTATGCCGGGGTAGAATATATTAGAAAATTATGCCGGGGTAGAATTACTATGGCGCCACATTTTACTCGTCCCGGCAAAGCGGAGCACTTTTTTTTCATCATAGCTATAATCAGGCCTTAACTTATAATAAATCCGCGGAATAACATCCATTGGCAAGTGAATTTCTATTGGTATACAAAAGTTGACAAAATCTTTATGAACAGCTGCGAAAACGCTGTGGAGGATTGTGCTCGTGATACCTTGATTGACATTCGAAAAAAGTGTGCTCCTTCATGCTGCCTTCCTAGAACATTCAAGTTGGTGAGATATAAAGGTGTACCAGGAAAAGATAAGGACCTGTGTGCAAAGTAATTTGAATTGCGTTGAGAGCGAAGAACACTTTTTATTAACATTCCATACATATCAAATTACGGGCTTTAGGAAAAGAAAAGTTTGTATTTATTCCCACTTCTGTTTTTTTTCGAAAGCAAGTTCTTAATTTTGAAAAATGAGAAATTTTTCAGCTCGTGAGGAATTTAGACCTGATTAAACGACGCCGGATGGGTTCACTTCGGATTGATTTTCACTCCGGATAGGGGTTTCAGTTACATGACTTTGACAATCCGAAGCCGCTCTGCGTGTGAAGTGGAAATCAATCTATTCTACAAAGTACTCCATTTCTCATTGTGCCTCGTGTAACTGCTCAATCCGGAGGAAAAGCAATCTGAAGTGAACCAAATCCGGCGTCGTGTAGAGTATTGTCGCCCTGAATGGAACGTCGCCCTGAATGGAACGTCGCCCTGAAATGAAACAACTTTTATTTGCATTAGTCTTTTTGAATTTGTGAGGGCTGTATGCTGTAACTTCAAGTCAGATGCGCTCTTTATGAGATTGATTCTTTCCAAACCGTCTAGAGAATGAACGGTAAAGAAGCAGGTGTTTCATTTCAAGGCAATGTTCCATTCAAGATGACGCTGTTCAATTTCATGATGTCAAATAAGAAAAAAAAAATATGATGCCTTATGTTTATGATGCCAAATAAGAGCTTTTCAGCCCTTGGAACAGATCACCACTTTCCTTAAAGACCTTAAATGTGCATTCGAACATTCGAACTTCGTGAACAGAAACCCGAGTAGTTGTTGTTGGTGTTTCTTAACAAGATGATGCTCGATGTTGTTGTTGATGTTTCTTAATAAGATGATGCTAAATGTTTGTAGCAAGTCTTTATAGATGAAAAATAAAAACGAACTGTAATGCACTAATGTGGAAGTGTATGAAGAAAATTCATGGAACCTAGGGGCCTAATTCAGGCCCATTCAAAGCTCGTTTCAAAATTCATTTGCGGTTTGCACTGAAAATTGACTCGGAAAGAAGAAGGAAAATTTGATGCTTTTTGGTTTTACATACTGTTCATTAGTATTGGATTAAATAATTACATACGTGTAAAGCCAAGGGCAGGAAACTGGAGTAACCCAAATGTCTGTGGATTAAAATAAAACTGAAATCGATAACAGTGCATACTTTTGAGAAAGAAAAATTGTACGACGTGCCTTTGACGAGTTTAAAAGCGCGACTATAGCTCCCACAATGATTTCAAAAACAATGGTAATTTAAAACAATTGAGTAATTAAACCTTTGTTCTATATAGCACAACCAAACACTTATTAATTCTTACTGAACGTTATCAAAGAGTGCATTATCCATTTTGCAACTGAACTGTCATTATGGGAAAATAACAAATCTAAATTTAGAATTCCCTAATAATGCCGAAGTGGTGTCCTAACAAACTTTGTCTCCTCAGTACGATTTATCAACCAATCAACCAAACTATTTCGATAAAATAAAAGCAATTGCAAGCTCAAATGATTCAAAGACATATCAATCATGCAGCTTAACTCATGTCAAAAATCGACAAATTATCATCAAAAAGTTCCTTTCTTCTTTCCATTTCTATTTTAAAAAGTCAAAACATTCTTATGAATTTCAATTTTGTTGTCACATTTAAGTTACAAATTTATTGGAATTTCTAATCAAACCAGAAAAACAAAATATAAATGTTAGAATTACCAAAATTAAATTTTTTTTTTGTCATTTTGGCAACCCAACTCTGAACTAACTCATACAATTATGTTAAACTGGTTTGTTTTTCAATTTAAGCTCGGAAGCCTAAGCACAGAATGCATTCATTCAAATATGTGAGGTTTACCTAAAAATCAATTTTTTTAATAGCATTCAATATCTTCTTTCTCGTCAACCAATCAAATAGTAATAAGCTATATCCAAATGAATTTTCCTGAAAAAATATATCCGGTATGAAATCTCATCTTTCTATTGTTGGCTTACCAAGTAAATGAAATGGTCTTATTCTCCATTGCCATGGTCATCCTCCATCAATTTGAGAGACAATATGCACCTCCATCCCAAACAACTTCCTAATGAAAAATTATCAAAATTAAATTTGTTGTAACTATCTGAAAAAATGACAATTATTTATAAGTTGTAAATTTATAATTTTAACATTTAAAAATAGAAAATTTAAAAAGCAACATAAGCACAAAAATACACAAAAGTATGCTTGGTTTCAACATTAATGTAATCCCCATAAGTAATCTGGGGCTCTGAATAATAATCCTCCCCCTATTAATAATTTTTGAAACTTTTTCAAATTCCTTTTTCCATATTAAATTTTTCTGACCCTCTACTATTGCTACCCTGTTCCCCTATTATTCAGAGCCCCAGAGTAAAAGAACATTAAAGCTTCAATCCAAGAATAACCATTCTCAATGGAAATACAGTTAATAGCCTCAACCATCGAGATTAGGTTATATTTCAAAAAAGGCCTGTTGTTATGAATTAAGATCATTTTATCCCCTGTTACTTCTGCAATTTGTATTATTTTCCCAACTGCCTTGTGGCATCTCAAGGAAACAATGACTTAAAAACCAATCATCTTTTTTCAGTTACTAAAAAAGATCTGCAACAACAAGTAGTAAAATTTCCACTTTTTCAAAGTTAAACCATTTTACCACAAGTACACAAATCCAAACATATCCCTACCACAGCATATCCAAACATGTCCTATAGTAAAACATTTTCAGAAACCTTTTCAAGGAAGATTTAGGAATCAATTTTTGTTCTGTAACAGATGTTGCTTTAGTTTTACTGAAAGATATGTTATTTACCCACATAAAACCCTGACCTTTGACCATTATTGTACAGGAAGCCATCATCAAAGCCGTTAAGTCAATATCTGATTATTAATATGTTACAAATATATATGCAAAACCATGAAAAATTGGAAATTGTCAAAACTGGTTTATTTTTTGTGATTATTTTATATTTATTCTCTCTTAAACTTACAGCTATCATCTTCCCTGAATACAGACACAATTATCTATCAATTGTATAAATAATGTATTGTGCTGTGTCCATTATAACGTATTCTATCATCATATCATCTCATTCATTATTATCTTACATCTGTGTACATGACACATAAAATGATAGTGAGTGATCTAATCCTGTCTGCTGGTTCCTGACCATTATCTCCTCCGTTCGTCACTCTTTTTAGTCCCAGACCTAACTAGACTATCTAAATAAATCTAATTATCCATATGTTAATGTACGATCTAGGTCGGCATAAAAATGAGTTTTTTTCTAAATCTAGTCAAGTAATGTGATGAATCATATCTTTTTTAAACACTGTTCCTCTGGCTACCAACAGGCGAGTGTAGTGACCTGTACTTTAGTGGTCCAGGTAGTTGAAGTAGTCGTGTGGATAAAAAAGGGCCTAAATAAGCTAGCTTTTAGCATGGCAATTTTTATTACCACGCTAGGCCCTCTAGAAGAAAGATAATATTTTTACCATTATATATAAAAATTCTTATATTAGCACAATTTAAGGTCTTCGTGCACCTTTTCAATATTTCGCTCAACGTAGTAAAACATCTTTTCTTTGCTTTTCTTCTGCTCCAAATCCAGAACATCATCTTGATCTTCCCTTCCATTTCCAATTTTGATTTTCCAGTTTCAAAAGATGCTTTTCAAAACATTCGCGCTTTGGCGCATTCTGCGCATTCTTGGGCTCGGATCTCCAGAAAAACGCAACACAACTATTTCTTAAAAGGGGCGGGGCCTCAAGTTTTCGAGTTTGTATTGGTTTTATCATTTATTTTTTTAGAAGGTCAGTTTGTAAATCATTTATGTTTAAGTAAACCTTTTACGTACTCTTGGGCCCGTGATAGCCGTACCCCCCCCCCCGACTTTTTTTTTGTCTGGGGGGGGGGGATTGCATAATAATGCACGCATCTCAGATATTCTTGCATTAATTTCAATAAAGCATCAATATGTTTTAGAACAATTTATATCCCCTAAGTATGTCATATCCAAGGATAATTTCAAACCCCCCCATCCCCGTTAATTTCAACCCCCCCCCAGTATTTTGAAACCTGAGAGTAGTTATTTAACGTAGTTTATAATGCGACCAGGTGGGCTAAAAAATGTCCCCACGCTTGTAAATCTGACATCATAGATGTGGTCCTTTCATTTTGATGTTGTTGTTGTTTTTGCTTTACGTTGAAGAATAAGAGGCTTCAAGCAAAGCAATCAGAAATTTATTTTCTTCCTTGCGTCAGAGGATACTTACTTGCAATGTTATTTAGGGAAATTCACGCCAACAATTGGGAGTAATATTGGTTTGATAACTGCGTGTGTGATCATCGTCTCGATATGATTTATCTAATTTTAAGGTCTTCTTTTTTTAGCATTGTATACCTAGTTATTCTTTCTTTAGTTATCCCTTTAGATATCCCTTGTTAACGTAGACTGATGCACATATAAAATGCCAGTAGTATTTGAAAATATGAATTAATATGGAATATGGCGTTGAGAAAGCCATTAGCGTTGGCTTTCCCTTAGTATATTGAATAAAAATCTCCATTTTGCAGCAGAAATCCTCCATTTTGGGTTTAATTCAGTTGTATATAATTGGCTAATCTCACGCAAAAATTTTGCTTTTTCAAAACATTTGTGTAATTTTGATTAGATTTTTGTCTGCAAACAACTTTTGTTCAAAATGACATTCGTCATATTGAAACAACAGACAAAGAATGAAGTTGTTACAACCGTGGGAAGTGCTTGTATTGGACTAATGATTGGATAAAGTAATTTGCGAATGAATAAAAATATTGAAAAAAATGAAGAATTTTAAAGACAAGAATAAAAATCTCAATTTGAAAAAAAATGCTTTTCTAATTTGAACTAATGGGACTATTTGCATTGCACGTCACGTCAGCACGTCAAAATATTTGACAGACTGCTTTTCACACTAAAAATCATCGTTTTATACCAAAAATATTCCGACAAACACAGATTTTTTCCGACTCTCCAATGATTTTGAGTCTCTGTCAAAGTTCAAAAAATTTAAGGAAAAGAAACTCACTTTTATTATAATTTAGGAGATTTTGCAGCGGCTACCGGGCATGCTCTAGTATCTTAACAGTGCTTCTCACTCCGTATCATCTGGGGCGGAAACAACGGGGGCAGGGGGTGATCGCCCCAACTGCTTTTTAGCTGGCTTAGTCGGCCATTTTACTAGTAATCTTGCTATAGTTTTTGCAGCCCAGTTGTCCAGATCTCTCCCTATTTGCCCCTTCTCCCAAATCCTCTGAGGGCCATGCTCCGCCCCTCCCTTTCGTTTACATTACTCTTTCTTTCTGATTTTTTAGACCTGTTTTCCTTTGCTTTTTGAAACTTAAAAGAAGCATACGAATAAAGTTTGCTGTTTCATCAATTTATGAAAATTTGCTAAAAATATGAAAATTTATTCCTTAGTGTTTATAATTATCAAACAACTGGCGTATGTTTCATGGCATTTCATGACTTCAGATAATGCTGGAACAACTTTTTATTTTATTTTAGTTTTCCTGTTTATGTGAGAGATCTAACAGCACTGATTTTGGGTAGTTTTTAAGACACATATATTGTCTAAAAAGAACGTTTCCTCTGTCTTTAGAGAGTCTTAAGGGCGTCGTCACTAAATAATTTTATTTCTGGGGTTGTCCACAAGACTTCCTCGAGCCCACCACACTCCGTGATCCCTCCACGCACATATATGATGCTATTCCTCACAACGAGGTCAGTGGGTGACATGGCCTAATGTCTTACTTATCAAAATTTAGTACCGTTTTTCATGCCTTCTTTATCCTTATCTGAAGCCAAATCACACAATAATCACCAGCAAAATTATAATAAATCACAAAAATATATAACATCATTATGAAATCACATACAATTATTTATGTTATTTAAAGTATTAAACGTTTTATGACACAATTTATTTCCCAATCTATATATAATTGGGATGCTTTCGTATTCACTTTGTCCAAAAGAATAATTTTTTCTCAATGTAAATATCAGAAAAATACCGATCATGTTATTTTGTTAATTAATCACTTTGTCGTTTTACAGGGGAGAGGGGCTTAGAGGGGTGATGAAAACCTAAAAATCGACTAATTACCAAAAACCAGCCAAAAAGATCAAAAGAAACCGAAAACAGGTCTGGCGTGAAACGAAAGGCTGCATTTTTTGTCGGAGAGCCAAAAAAAGGCCCCTAAATTGTTGAAAACAGTGGAACAGTTGTCCCCTATGAATACCTTTTACAAACGTGCTCGCTTAGCTGCAATAAGGATTGTATATTCAGTCCTTGCAAATAGCCAGCCTCGTTTCCAGAGAAAAATACTTGGATCCAAGATCCAAGAGCCAAGATCCAACCTTGGTTTTGATGGTTGATGAACGAGGTATGGTTCAAAGTATAGTGACATGTCAATAAAATTTGAAAATGTGGAATAAATTTACATAATCTTGCAAAATATTTGAAGGTGGGTTTCTTTTGTTTCTTCTCTGAAAAGTATCCCACAGAATGAGGTTGACGAAGAATGCAAATATATGGAGAAAAACAAATTAAGCGGGAGTGGTTACAATATTTTTGAAATTTGAAAAATGTCCGTAGTTAAAAGAATTGCTGCATGCGTAAGTTTCGTGAGCTTGTGGGAAGACCTTGGTGGAAAACAATTCCTTAATACAAGAATTATTGGCACTGCAACATAATATTAGACAAGCGGTAATTATGAAAAAATATATTAGTATTGCCATAATGCAAGGTCACAACATAATGTGAGTTTTCTCATAAACAATTTTGCAATGTTGAAGAAAACGGATGTTAAAAATATCTTACAGACAGTGGAGAAGGGATAAATGCACAAAAATGGAATTGAAGAGATATTTACCCAGAAAAAGTTCAAGGGAGATAGGATAATTCAATGAAAACTAGAAGAAGAAATGACCTGACCCTCTGTTCCACCCCTCCCCCTGACAGTGGAAAGACCACGTTTGCAATTATATTCGGGCTGTAGCCAACGCACATTTCGGCTAAGAAACAGCTATATCAGGTCATTCAAACACTAACGATACATGCAACAAAATTCATTTGAATCCACAGAGCTTCACTTGCAAAATTCGTTGGACATCATTTGTTCGATTTTGTGTATTTTTCGTTATTTTCTGCAGTTTGTTTACCAGTTCTCGTCATTCTAACCCCCAGTAAAGCATTACCAGGAAACCAAACTACAGAAAATAACGAAAAAGCATTTGATAAAATCGAATAAAAGGTGTCCATATTGTTCCATGTTGAAACCAAGGTTGAAACAGTATACTAGCCTGGCTACACTGGTAGCACTGTGGCTGTTAAATTGGTTGAATTGGTTGAAGTGTAAAATCAATGAAAAATTGAAGTAAAATGAAAAATATGTTCCTGCCGAGCAAGTTTACCTCACTTCAGAAAAAATGCCAGTTAAATTTCAAATTTTGCGAACAGTGGAATTCCGGGCTAAATCTGCCAAAATTAATTTCCGACCGTTGAAAGAGAATCTGCACCCGCAACGGTAAATTCGGTCGTTTGGCAAGGAGACAGTTTGAAATTCGGCATTCCGTGCGCGATTATTTTTCGGCCGCTTCCACTGTTCCACAAACCTTGATGCGTCGCTCTAAAGAATACAGTTCTTGGTTGGTTTTCTTATCACCTTTTGATCTTATGAAATTCCTAACAAGAAAGTTTTTAAGACGTCAGCGCATCTTAAATCCGCTTATGATCCTAATACGCGGTTTACCTAGGAACAATTTCCAATCCCGGAATATCAATCTTTGGCCCCACAGCAGAATGTAATACTTCCGTTGTATTTTCATTACTCAAATAAAACAGAAAAATTGTTAGTGCACGCTGAAGTCATCTCGCAGTCATCTTTCAACATCATTGAGACCATGATGAACAATTTCCAAGCTTGCTTGGGGCGAAAACTGGCTTGGCTACCAGACATCCGAACGATCACTCCCGCTCAAAAAGGCTTCCAGCATTTTACCTAACATTTTTAAAAACAAGCGTTTCACTAAAAGTTGGTCAATTTTATAAAACTTCATTGAGCGGCAGCAGTTTAATTGGGTTGGCCATGTAGTCCGCATGCCAGACACGGAGCTGGTAAAAAAGAACACGTTTGAAAAAATATAACCGGATAACCGGACACGTTCCAGGGACTATGTGGACAACGATGAGAAGAGTAACAGAACGAGCAAAAAAAAGGGGGATGCACCAAGACAAAAACGCACTTTTCTGATAAATGAATAAAAAAAGACTTGAGACTTAACCCACTATAAATTAACTGATTTATCGGATCAGGATGCGTAGAAAAATGAATTTATTTGGCATTATAAGAGAGAAAACTGTGAAATGTATTGTCTGTGAAATGTATTGTTAGGACGTGGGGAAAGCGTTTATGGGTGTAGGCTTGCAGGTGCAAATGGAGGAGATGCAGTATAAAAGTATGATAATGAAGCTCTGAAAACTTACACGCCGATAGTTGTTTTGTCGAGTAAGAATGATACCCACCCTCCCCAAGATAGTTCACAATAATTATATCAAGAATTCAAGTGTGCTTGTCTGCTCACAAACAACTAGACTGACCGATACTATACTGTTTTTAGAGACTCTAAAGTAGAACTATAGAAAGTAGACAAATAAATGTAGTTATTTCCGTTAGAATGGAATGAATTAGAATATAACAATTAATTTATTGATTTGCTGATTCAATTTTTTGGATGCCGGATGGGTTTGGCTGACCCTTTGGGTCATTGAAATTAGTCAGATATAGTGGATAAAGACATGTAGGAGAATAAAAAAAAGATTGATAAAGATAAAAAACTTGTTTTTATTTCAAATTCTCAATGCCTTGTAACTATCCCTTCTCTTGGTGTCAGAGCTTAGTAATAGAAAGAAAAAAAAAACAAAAAATAAACGAAAACATATTTTTTTAATGTTGCGCAAGCACTCAAGATCACATTTTGGAAGCTAAGCGTTTAATAAACGCTTAACATTTCTTGGCTTTGATCCATCCCAACCCACATGAAAGATCCTTTGAATAAAATGAAACAAATATACTTGTTGGCAGATATCGCCATTCTTATTTCACATGGCAATGAATAAAAGTTTTGTGACCCTACCACAGGATATTTGCAGATTACTTCCATCCTTGAGTCATTTTTGAATGAGCAAAATATTAAAAAGTGCATTCACTTGAAGAGCGAATAAAGGTGAGCCAAGTCATTAAGGTCATTAAGATAGTTGAAATGCTCTAAAATTAGCATACGAGAAACAATTCTATGATACGATAATATCATCTCGTACGGGTTAGGTTTGTTATATAGATACATCATTAAATCAGAGTATAAGGCCGAATGTAACATAGGGTACAAGGCCGAATGTAACATAGGGTACAAGGCCGAATGTAACATAGGGTACAAGGCAGAATGTAACATAGGGTACAAGGCAGAATGTAACATAGGGTACAAAGCAGAATGTAACCTAGGGTACAAAGCAGAATTTAACATAGTACAAGGTAGAATGTAACATAGGGTACAAGGCAGAATGTAACATAGGGAACAAGGCAGAATGTAACATAGGGAACAAGGCAGAATGTAACATAGGGTACAAGGCAGAATGTAATATAGGGTACAAGGCAGAATGTAACATAGGGTACAAGGCAGAATGTAACATAGGGTACAAGGCAGAATGTAACATAGGGTACAAGGCCGAATGTAACATAGGGCAGAAGACAGAATGTAACATAGGGTACAAGGCAGAATGTAACATGGGTACAAGGCCTAATGTAACATAGGGAACAAGGCAGAATGTAACATAGGGTACAAGGCAGAATGTAACATAGGGAACAAAGCAGAATGTAACATAGGGTACAAGGCAGAATGTAACATAGGGTACAAGGCTGAATGTAACATAGGGAACAAGGCAGAATGTAACATAGGGTACAAGGCAGAATGTAACATAGGGTACAAGGCTGAATGTAACATAGGGAACAAGGCAAAATGTAACATAGGGTACAAGACAGAGTGTAACATAGGGTACAAGGCCGAATGTAACATAGGGTACAAGGCCGAATGTAACCTAGGGTACAAGGCAAAATGTAACATAAACTCCGAGTTAAAACATAAATGTAGGCATAATCATAAGTAAAAACTAGTTTTTCTTATGACTATGATATAGGTCAGCGATTGCTAGATTTAGAATATCAGCTTACTCTCCTCTGCCGGTTTCTGGACTACGGAACTAGAAACCGGCGGAGGAGAGTAATATCAGCTCATGTTTACTGCCGATTGAAATAGGCAGAATGAAATCAATAGAAAGAGATCATGGAAAATGTACTTCATACACAAGTAATAAACTTTGGGGGGTCAAACGCATTTCATTTTAAGATGCTCAATACCTAGTTTTAAAAGACTAAGATATGACTATTTGGAGGGCATGAATAATTCAGGTTCATTTTTCAATTTTTTGGAGGTTGGTGTGAGGAATTAACTCATATTTTTCTGAGCAGTTTTGCCAACAACAATCCCGTTGAGACATGAAAGTTCCTGTACCAAATACTTGAAACATACAGAGAACTTTTTTCAAGTAATGAATAGGCTCCGATATTCCTCTCATAGGCATTCATTTAAACTGGTGTGTTAGCCTCTTGTGTTGTTCTCTTTCTTTTTGCAGGTTAGCTTGGTCGATCTTGCATATAGCCAATAGTTTGTTTAGACCTTGGCGGTAGAGTAGCTTAGATAATTATTTATTATTATTAAATAAATTCATGCTAAATCTATCGTTTAAAGTCAAGTGTCACGTTTGAAAACAAGCCTAAATCTATCTATCGTTTATCATTCATGCTAAATCCATCGTTTAAAGTCACGTGTCACGTTTGAAAACAAGCCTAAATCTATCTATCGTTTATCATTCATGCTAAATCCATCGTTTAAAGTCACGTTTCACGTTTGAAAACAAGCCTAAATCTATCTATCGTTTATCATTTATGCTAAATCTATCGTTTAAAGTCACGTGTCCGTTTGAAAACAAGCCTAAATCTATCTATCGTTTATCATTCATGCTAAATCTATCGTTTAAAGTCACGTGTCACGATTGAAAACAAGCCTAAATCTATCTATCGTTTATCATTCATGCTAAATCTATCGTTCAAAGTCACGTGTTAGATAAGGTAGCCAAGTAAATTAAATCTAAGTTACGATTAACGTTGGAATCAAAAAGGAATTTTAGTTGCGTTTGTGATAGACTCAATGTCAATTAAACATTTGACAAATGTCCATTTGAACATTTGAAGTACGCTTAACATTACGAACTATAACGTCCTTATAGTTGTTAGAGAACTATTATAGCATTTCATAACTGTGGCTCAATTACCAAAATCAGTAAAAGCATAGAGCCTTCGAGATTTTAGGGGCCCTTGTAGCTCCTGGCGATAACTAGAGGATACTTTAATTTGACAGGGTAAATCAGTGAGCTCAAACTAATTTTGATCGACAATGAAGTAATTTCATAGAAATAATTACTCCTGTAAGAAACGTTTCTTATGTGATCGCAGCAACGACAACAGACAAAAAAGCAAACAGTTCTCCAGTTATCGACAAGTTGATCTGCACATTATAACACTGGTCAGATGTAATTTTTATAAATTTAGCCATTTTGATACAGATTGAGGTTATGAAATTTCAAAAATAAACACGACAATCACCTAATACTGTGCTAAATTGTGCACTGTGGTCTCTTGAAATAAGCCAACTAATGCTATCCATGAACGTGGTTAGCTGAGGCAAGAAGTCGAAATGGAGATGAGTCCGCCGGAGCGCAGCATCACCAAGCTGCTAAACTTTGCTACCTCATATAGACAAGCTCCTCGATTATAAAATGTTAATTGTTCCCTGCAGACCAATACGAGCTGTACCCTTGGCCTTTGTTGTTGTCCCGCTTGGATTGCTGTGAGCTTGTCATGCCGTGGTGTTGTGGTCCTCGTCCCACAATGCTGCTTGGGTTGGTGTTTTCGAGTTGTTGGTGTCCTAGGTGGCCTGCTGTCTGATGCATAAGAGAAGCATGATGCTGGATCATGTAAGGGTTGTAATTAGTCATGTGATTTTGTCCATGAGCCATGGGAATACTCATTGACGGTGGCGTGGCTGGATATCCTTTCGTGTCTTGATTAAACTGTTTGATAAATTGATCGATAAATTGATAAATTAATAGCAAATGAATGAATGAATTTCGACTACATCCTATTTAAGGCTATCAGTGCCGTCGCAAACAGGGGGCTGGGGCTGTGGCCCCCCAAAAATTATAAGAACAGTGGTGATTTAAAACAAATTATTAATTAAACCTTTGTTCTCTATTGTTCTGAAAAAAATAAGCTCCCCCAATCTGCAACTGCTTCCTACGGTACTGGAGGAAATGGCTCTGCTATTCAATAGCAAGAAATCTGAATTTAGCAAGAAAAATGACCCCCTTGCAAGCTTCTAAAATTTCAAGACCCCCACATTTCTCCTCCTATCCCCTCGCCACATTTAATGACCGGTCCCTAATATGCATATCAAAATCACAGCAACCCCTCTTCCTCCCGTCTTCCCCTTTTATTTTGATAGTGAATATTCTTATTGAATTATAAGTGTCACTCCAAATGGGAGCGAGATGGCCTTGAGTCCTTTCCCTCTGCGGATGGTACATAATAATGTAAATTTTTTAGTTTTTAATTATAGTTTTTAATGTTTTTGACTTTTAAAGTTTCAGTTTGTCACTGCAAATGGAAAAGAGGTCGAAAAAGTCCCTTGTACCCCTGTGACCTTCGCTGTTTCACAATCCCTTGTATCCCTGTGCCCTTAAGCCTGTGCACGGGACATTAAACAGGTAAGAAGAATGAGTATGGACTGCTGTATAAACAACAAATCTCCTTTCTTGAAGCTTATGGTCTATAGCGTTTTAAATTTGTTCATTCAAAGATCTTTGTGGCAATCAATCCAAGAAAAATGTGGTAAAATTGGCCATTAAAAATAACCCTTTGTGGCTTGTATTCATTGGAAACACATTTCAACAATATCTCCAAAATATGTTTTAGCCAGAGTCATTAGCTGTTGAAGTGTAATTACTTCATGCATGATAAATAAGCACCACTGACATGTTCCAAATATCTTAAATAGTACAATCTATTTTTAGAAAACCTTTCCATTGCTAAAGTAAATTGCGTGCAATATTGAAAATATTGAAACAATTTCTTTGCTGAGATTTCATTATCGTTGCCAAAAATGTATTTTTAGCAGTTTCGTGATCAGCTTGGTATGGTACTCAATAAAATGCAAATGTATGGATGTTCATTTTTAGAAGTATAGAGAGCAGTCCGAAAACAAAGTTAGAATTGGAATATCATCCATTCACTCATGTGCGACCACGTTTACCTGTCCAAAAACTTAAAATTACCCTTTAAAACTTAAAAAGAAACTTTTTCAGTCCATGTTTTGCATAGAACTTGGAGAAGCTCTTTGTAGAAAATTGCAAAGAGACGGCAAAAAAAAGCGACAGCCTGTTATTTGTATTACTTGTACAGCCTTTAGACTTTCGATAAAAATAATCTTTTCTTTTGTCGATCACGTGTTTCTTAAAATTATAAAAATATCTTCCTATGTTCTATTTTATTCCATGGAACTGAATATCATATATTTATAACAAATCTATTCCTAGGAACTGAATATTAAAAGTTAAGGGCGTCTTCTGTAAAGCTTTTTTGGCAGCCTCCTTTTTCGGAATTCGTGCTCTTTAAAGTCAGTTTTCTGAAAACGGCCATTTCAGAAGCTCTCCAAAACCTTCTTCTCTTGAAAATAGAAGGTTTCCAAGAATTCAAAGTTGCCAGGGTGCCACTGTCGCTAGGAAATACGCCAATTTTCGGGGCCTGGGAACAATCGTTTCAAAATTAAAGTTTGATGTTCAGAATTCTTGTTTTTTTCCTTACTTTGGATTCAGTTTCTCGGAAACCTACCGTTGTAATGATTTAGAAGGTTTGGAAGATCTAAAAGAACACGCCATAAGTTTTGTGCATGTTCATCATTTAAAAAACAAATTGGCGATGTGCAGAAAACAAACGTTACCTGAGATTTGAATCCAGCGTGATGCGAATTATCATTTGACAAAGATGCGCCACCAAGAGAGCCTAAAATGAATCAAAGATCTATTTACTATTTTGATGAATTCAAAACATCATCCTAAGAATGTTTACACCTACAATTACGCCTACAATTTAGCATCCCAATCTCAAACTCTCAAGGAGGATGAGAATCAATCGAATGACCTTCCAACATTGCTTTAAAATCTCAAGTCTTATGCATTCAAACTTAAACAGGATATGATAGCAAATCATTAACGTTACATGTTAATCCTTTACGATCATACTTAGCCTTTACGATCATCAAACACTTAAATCATACCAAAAATTATACAACACAATTTGTTTAATTACACAATTTAGCAATTATTAATTAATTATTATTAACTTATTATTTACACAATGAATTAACTATACAAGAAAATAATTACACAATGTTTAGTAATTGTTAATTTTAGTTGTTATTGTGCTGTATATTCATGTTATATTACAATATTTTAACAGAGGTAAACATTCTTCACGATGCTGCAATATTCTGCTGGGGGAAAAAGAATGAAATTTCTTGTGAATTCTCACTGGAAACTGTCAAGTCGAACGGGGAAGAAAAATGAAACTTACCTAACTCCTTACTGGGTAAAAATAATGAATTACTGTGAAGAATATTAACCCTGCATTTTAATCTTGTAAACTCCTAAATTACGTAGCCTACCTGAGCTCTGTTTTTCATATCTCATTGTAATAATTATGAGAATAAAGTTAAAATGAAATGTATCTAAACTATATGTACATACACACACCTGATGCTTGATTAGTCTTTGCGTGCTGCAAAGATTGAGTCGGGCTTTGGTGGTAAGTTCCTTTGGCAAAATCCTGGTTTCCAGCTGAAAAGGGAACAAGAATGAATGAATGAGCATACATTTAGAGCAATACAAATATTTTACAATAGTTTTCTAGTCTATGCTAACAAAATGCGACGACATTCCTAAATGAAAAACAAGTTGGGCAGTGAAACGCCTGACAGAACATTCAGTGAAAGAATCTTGGAATTCTAAAGTTTCTTTGTGACTTTTTATGTTGCAAAAACGCTTACATTTCATATGCTTAAATTTTTGGGATTTCCAATACTAGGTTTCTTTCACATAAATTTGTCATATCAAAACATGCACGCGCCCACAAACGTTTATGGCTGACATGCGTAAGTATGGCGAGTAGTTGCTACAATGATACTGTATGATGTAATATAATCTTAGCAATGAAAATACGAAAGAACTGAACGAAACAAACTGTTGTGACAAAAGTAATGGGTTTACCACCCCCTCGACCGAAATTTAACCCGTTTCTAAACAATTTGAAAGAAACCCCAGGGGTGAAATGTTTAAACTGATATACCTGAATTATACGCATGTGAATTATGCGGAGTTGTGTAGCCAGATTGGTAATGGGTGCCACCCATGTGACCTTTGCCAGCTTGCATCTACAAAAATAAATAAATAATTAAATAATAAATAAAAAGCAATTAATAAACTTTTTCATGACAAGGTATATTTGCAAGCGCATCCTACCCAAGTTGAAACATCGTAACATTGTCATTGGCCCACCCGGCATGACATATTGTAAAGAAATTAGCTGAAAGGCATTTCCATATATAAAGAATATTTAATGAATAATGAATAATGCATTCATGCTATATATATATATATACATAACAAAAGAAACATAATTCAAGTGAGAATATACTTGTGAAGGAGGAGCTGTAAACACGGGAAATGCTCCTGGAATAACACTCGGTGGATAATAAGCATATCCATAATGCATTGGCGTTGCAGGGCCGCCAAGAAAAGCCCCCGGCTGTTGACCATGAGCTGCATGCAGAGTTCCTGGAAAAAGAAATTGACGAGGAAATAAAACAAGGAATTATATCTTGATTATTAAATAGTCACTAAACAACACACAAGCATTTGTAATTCGTACACGAAGTGGAGGATGCTGAAGGAGATAACGAGGAGGAAGAGGATGATAATAAAGAGGAAGGGATCTTCTTCTCCTCATTCTCATCCTCTTCATAACTTTTCTCCCCCTTCCTTTCCCTTCTCTTTATCCTCCTCTTCATCCTCATCTTCTTCATCATCATCATCATCTTCATCCTCTTCTTCCTCATCCTCTTCTTCACCTTCACCTTCATCCTCTTCATTGTTTTCCCCCTCCTTCCCTTCTCTTTATCCGCCTCTTCGTCATCGTCTTCATCATCCTCATATCAAATGTTATTAAACTTGTGCTCTTCGAATATCAATGTCGGTATTCAAACGCACCACGTAAATCTTACCAAAGACGTTGCATTGATAAAACTTTATAGCATAAAGTATCAAATGTTATCTTGTGCTCTTCAATTAACAACGTCAGTATTCAAACGCAACACGTAAATTTTTTCCAAAGAAATTAATAGAACTTTAGCGTAAAGTATCAAATGTTATCTAGTCACGCAGCCCCATAATTAATAATACGAATAAATCTGAAAGCTTTTTGTGATATTTTTACTCATAAATAATTAGGATAGGGAGACTCTCTTCTCCTTAGTCTATCTACTTAGAGAGTTCCTCCTTTAAGAAATCCCCACCACACAATTTATTTATTTGTTTCTTTCTTTATTATAATTATTTTGAAGAAGTTATATGTACTAATTTGTATTTCTTTGTATGTATTTAGTTTTCAACTGTATGAGAGAATTTTGAATCAATATAAACTGAGCTGAATTGAAATTCAAACGCATCATGTAAATCATAAAACAGATGGAGCCCTTGCAACATGTTTTTACGCACCTGTATTTATCGAAGAAGCAACAGGAGACGATGCATCTCTAGCAAATTTTGTTTCCCCAGCTGGAAAATAAATTTTGACATTTCTACAGATAAAGCAATTGGTTAACTTACCTCGTGTCAATTGCAATAAAAACAAAATTTCCCCTCAAAAAATGCAAAATAACATAACAATTTTATTAAACTTGCTTTTTGTTCATTAGCTTTTCATGCACATGAAATAATGAACTGAAACTTGTAACAATTCCGCCTCTCTTTATTTAAAAGTCAGTTTAAAATGCAATTATTTACCTTGGAAGTTTGATCCAACGTTTTCCCGATTTGCTCCAGCAGTCGGATACACGTCGTAATATGAAGGCTAAGGAAAATTTAAAAAATTGAAATATGCCGTTCAATGGGTGACTAAGATACGATGCCGGCATGTAATAATGAACGATTGGATGGTTGACATTCACAAAATAAAAACAAACATTTAATTTGAAAACCACGTCTTGTAAACACCTCGTAACGGCATGATTTCGTTACACTTTCAAAATTAAGACTTTTGACAAATTTTGAAATTTTAAAATTTCGACCAACGAGCATTGATGAACACACAAAGCTTGATTTCATGTCGTTTTCGTTCGATGTTGGCATCGTTTAAATGGGGTTTAAAGATAGTTTTTAATACCATACATGCAATGCTTATGAAACATACCCACAGAGTAAACAAATCTACCGATGAAAAGTCTCCAATCAACAATGAAATTACAATTTGACTGAAAAATCCACACAAAAATAGTCAATTGTAAATTTCAATACCGAAAGCATATTTCCTAGTAAGTAAGACAAATCTAGTCACGAGAATACATATGAAAATAAACTTATGAGAAAAAAATGAGAAAAAATTAACAATCAGAGAAAGAAGATCCAATGTGGTCATTTGGATACTTATGAGGCATTTTTGTCACAACATGAAAAACGTCAAAATATAAGACATAGATACTACATCATATAGAACATACGATATACAGATAATATAGATAAAGCTTATCGATATAGATATTAGAATAAAGAGGTTCGAGGCAAAAAAAACCAAGTATACAATTTGAGCACATTGAGGCATTTCCAGCAGATGTTATCTCCGCACTTTGAAGATAACATAAGTTAGGGGGGCTTCGGTGTGCTTAAATATTATTATTATAAATACTATTTTTTCCTTTCGACCTCTTTACTCTAAGCAAGCATGGCCTAGTGGTTAAGGCGCCGGACTCATAACCTCAAGGTCGTGGGTTCGAATCCCACCAAGGTC